>JAASGK010000055.1:0-52432 GCA_023334195.1 Globisporangium emineosum
AGGTCAGATTAATTCAGTGGCCTGGGGTATAGTCAAGAGAACTCATTGACATGATGTGTGGATGTCCTATCACGATGTCACATCATGTCACGTCCTTTTCAGCGTCTTTGCGAGAGAAATTAGTGGAAAAGGGGGCGTTGGACGCAGAGTTCATCGCTGTTCTCTATCTCCTCTACTCTCCTAGACTACCTCAGTCGGCCATGCAAGCCCCATTAAATTCAATTCATTCGGTCATTTGCCTCCAACCACACAAGTGTCGATTTCACGTGTCTTAATTTAAGTTTTAAAACTGTGTGAGCGTAAATTACGGTTATGCCATGGTTTATGTGGGAAAATAATTATAACATCCAGCACCTTGAGTCGCATGACTTTTGTTTATGACACAGATTATGATTATGACAGATTTTATGTCGCGAAACATACAACCGTCGACTACAGCCAGTTCACAGACCCGGACTACGAGCAGATGCTTGATGGGACAAGTCGCTTGCGCGCTCCGATGGTGCGACGATCGAGCACCTGGCGATCGAAGTGAACGCGCAGACCACGGAGGTTGTTCGTTACCTCTCTTGTTACCTCTTGAGAGGTCAAAGGAACTTCCAATAGACTTTGGCTCGGGCGTTTCCTACCTAAAAGAGTTTATCTTCTCATTTAGACGGATTAAAATCACGAGTCCTGCATCGCCAACGACATTCAGATAACATTAGGCGTTTCATCGAGCGCCATCGTACGACATTCGTGCTAAATGTTTTCTGAATGTTGTCCGGACTGACGCACAAGCAACATTCTCAACCTCATCAAATCTGGTATAAACTCTTGATTTATTTGGAATAAATCCGAACTACCCAAGCGGTGATGGTGTGATGCTTGGGAAGATCGCCATGATGGTGTCTTTGACGCGCACGTCCGCGTTCGCATCGTCCACGACCGCCTGCAGCGTGTCCGTGAGGAACGCGCGCAGCACCATGTCGCGCGACATGGCAGCGTCACCAGCATTATCGCCATTGCCACTCCTGCTGCCGCGATTACCAGCGCACGTGGCGCCGCGCAGCGCGGTGAGCAGCTCCGTGAGCTTGAGCGGCGCGTTCACGTCCTGCGCGACGATGCGCTCCATCGTGGGGAAGAGCGCGCGCGAGACCGCCTTCTTCCGGATGTAGAAGATGACGTGATCGAGGTCCACGAGCCCACGCGCGAGGCAGCCGTACTCGAGATTCGGCGCTGAGCAGTCCTCACCGTCGTAACCGCGCACTTTGATGTACGACGAGTACTCTGCTGGCGCTGGGAAGAGCCCTTCCTCGCCGCTGATAATGCGCGAAAGCACTGTGAGCGCGTGCTGCTGCTCAGCTTTCAATACGTACTCTGGTTTGTATGTTGACTCGCCCTTGCTGCGATGCGCGTGCGAGATGTTGACGCCGCCCAGGATCGGACCCACCGTGTCCACGGTATTGTTGATCATGCGCAGCAGCGCCGCCTCGCGTCGCCAGAGGATCGTCCACGACGCGTCCTCTGGGATCTTGGTGACCACATGCGACTTGCGCAGCAGCTTGGCCAGGTTCAGCCGGTCGTTCGCAAAGTCCACGGGGTCGGACGAGAGGTCGAACCGCTGGCCGTACGGACTCAGCGTGATGTCCGCGTCCTCGTCGGTCAAGAAGAACGGTGTCTCGCGCGCGAGCTGCGTCAAGAGCTCGCTCTTGGAGCCGGGCTTCTCGTCGCCGACGACCGCGTACCCATAGGCGATGGCGGCCTTGTCGTACGCACCGATGGTGGTCATGTAGAACCCGTGGGTCTTCGCCTTGGCCTCGTTCAAGTCCGAGAAGATGTTGACCGGCACGTAGTCCATGATCGACGTCGAGAGTCCGTTCTTCGCGACGAACTTGTCGTCGTTGAGTTCCTTGCGCGAGAATGCGGTCGATCCGGCAAAGTTGTGGCGCAGACCGAGCGTGTGGCCCACTTCGTGCATCACAATGTCTGTGAAGTGGTCGCCGATGATCTCCTCGGAGACGTACTTCTGGCTGCCAGTGACCATCCCGAGTAGCATGCGGTCGGCTCGGTGGTGTAGGTGCTGGCCGAGGCCGCACTGGTGCAGGTGGCCGTAGTTCGTCGAAGAAGCAGCTCGCTCGCCACGCAGTGTAGACTTGGAGCTGCTTGACTGTGACTCTGGTGATGAGGGTGCTGAAGGTGGTGGATCGACCGGTGAGTGCTGGTCAAAGTCCGACATCACCTCATTGAAGAAGCCGTACTCGAAGATGATGTCGCTGTGTAGGATCTCACCCGAGCGCGGGTCAATCACCGACGGGCCGAGCGCGTACGTCTGGTCCGAGATCATGACCGAGATGCTGTTGTACCGGAGGTCCCCCAAGCGGTAGTCTGCAGGCCAGTCCTCGTCGTCCGGCACCACAGCTCGGATCGCGTCTTTGAAACCGATCGCCTCGAACGCCGGCTTCCACGCGTCGACCCCAGCGACGAAAGCCTTCCGCCAGCGCTTTGGCACCGTCGGGTCGATGTAGTACGTGATCGGCTCCTTGGTCTTCTTGGTCTTCGGATCGATCTCGAGGCGTCGGCGGTTCAGCACGGTGATTTGCGGGTCGATGTAGTGGAAACCGTTGTCATCAGCATCAGAGGTCACGTTCTTTGCAGATGATGAGGATGCATTCGCATCGCTGTCAGCGCCATACAAAGTGTACCGAGTGCTGAAGTACCCGACGCGGTCGTCGGCGACCCGTTGGTCCATGACTGTCTCTGGGAGCAGCCCGATGGCGTACGAGATGACCGCGATGCCGTTGTTGAGCTCGTATTCGACGCGCATGATCGAATTCCGCGGGAAAGACTTGGTGCCGCCGGGGAGGATTGTGTACAGCGCTGACGAGAGCGCGTTCGAGACGAAGAAGCCGCTCGAGAGGAAGATGTCGGATGGGATGTAGTACGCGTCCTCGGTCTCGACGTCGATCGCGACTTTCATGTAGTACCCGGGCCACTGGCTGTTGTCAAACATGTCCTTGAGGTCGTCGTTGTTGTTGCTGAGGCGCGTGCGGTGGTTCTCCGGCACAAAGAGCAGCGAGTCGCCCTCGAGAGACAATTCAAAGTGGAACACGTAGTCTTGCGTGTCGAGCATCACGCTGCCGCGCTCAAGTCCCGAGTGCGGCGGGCCCGAGTGCTTCTCGATCGTCGGGTACACCATGAACGGTTTGTTCCAGTGCTTCTTCGAGATCACAAACTGTGAGGTGTTGTCTTTTGCGAACGCGACGCTGAAGAACGACGGCGGCCTGGAGCCATCCAAGAAGGAAACTACGAGGGTATTGCCGCCATCACCGCCACCTTCTTCGTTCAGCGAAGCTGTCTCAGCAGTCGTAGCAGTGGTGTCGCTTTGCTTGTTGTATTGGGTCGCGACCCCAATGCCCACGGCAACGGTGCCGACCAGCGCGAAGATGACGCTAAGCATCTTCAGTCGCTTTGAAGCACGAGACGCGGACAGTGCACGCACCGAGCGGGCAACGGTCGCGCTATTTTCATTCGGTGCAGGCGGTGCAGCAGCGATATCTGGCACTCCACCCTCGTCTTCAGCTGGGGGGATGTCGATCTGGTGGATGTCGCTGTCTTGCATCATGACTGGAGGAGATGCGAAGAGCTACGCTCTGGAACTTGCTCTTGGTGCACTGGAAGAAAAGGTGAGCGGATGGGTCCTCCAGAGCAAATTGGCAGCTGAGCCATCGAAGAGAAGAGAACGAAGAACCCAAGAGAGAGAGAGAGAACGAGAATCCTGAGCCGTCACCTTTGTAACCACCAGGGCTGGCTGGCTTTCTATCAACTTACGAAACTACTACTGGCGAATCCCACGCGTCGCAAACGAGGAATCCACATCGACTCGAACTCGCTGAAGAGGCCCCCATGCTGTGAGAATCAGCGCCGCTCGCAGCACAAAGCACTGACGGGCGTGAGGGCATGTCGAAGTGACCGAATTCAAAGTATAATATATGATATTATATATTATATATGTGCGAATGTTGCCCCAAGTTGTTCACCGAAAAATGCCCACAGCAGAGCTTGAGGGCAAGTGAAGCAAGCTCACTTCTCTATTTTTGTCAACTGAACGGACCCACAAAATAAACAACCTTCACTCACCGACTTGACGTATGGTGTTGGTCCTTGAAGTGCTCGACGTTTGCTGCGACCACTTCCTCCACATCCATGCTGTCATTGTTGCTGCTGGCGCCTCCTGTCGAGTCATCACCACCACGGATTTGAGGCTTCAGCTGCGCCAAGAAGGCTTTGCGAGTCTGATTCAAGCGCTGCGCCAGCTTCGCCTTTGATTTCTTCACGTCAGCTGGTAGTGCGTCGCCTTGCTGCAGCTGCTGTTGGTCAAGCACTGAAGAGATCCATTTGCGGAGTTGGAGGTCCACGCGGTGCACCACGTCCTTGTGTGTTCGCATCTGGTCTTGAGCCTACAATCACATTTGCCCCGATGGAAGCTAGAGGTCAGTGATATCACACACACAAATGCTGGGCATACTGTATGCAGCAAACAACACTCACTTTCTTCAGCTTCTCCTTGCCATCGAGTACGGCAAGGTTTCTCTTTTCTTGTAGCATCTCAGTCGCATTCCGCACCAGTTCTGTTATTATTCCAGACGTGATACCGGTGTCTTGGGTGTCTTCCAGCGACAGAGTGGTCGTGTTGCGCTCGAAAGGGTGCTGCTTCCTGTCGGGGGCTTCAAACGCATTCGCCATCCGCTCGAAGACGGCATCGGGAATGCGTTCAGCTCCTAGGCGCACTGTATTCCTCTCGCGACATATTTCCAGCGGGGTGTTTACATGCAGAATCCCAAAGCCGCAGTCCCCTACATGTCAAGTAGCAAAACCACGTTAACCAACGTGGTTAGTTCGGCGTCACTTCTTGGTGAGCAGGCAGCAAGCAACTTTACCTTCGGTCCCGAGATGTGCAAAGCGTTTGCGAAGGCTCCGGTACTGGAAGTTGTCGTCAACAAGCAGCACCAAGTGCTCTTTGGTTGCACTTGTGTTTTGCACGTGAGCTTGCGATCTCCGCCACGTCCGCACGCGCTCCGCCATCTCTTGCTGGCATCGCTTCCACGCGACGGGGTTGAACTCGTCCGCCTTGTCATCTGCGCCAGCGTCAGCACGGAAGAGCTCGTCGAAAGAGAGCAACTGTATGCGCCAGTTGCCAGTAGCAGCTTCGCGTTCTACTTTGCGTGCCAGCGTGGTCTTCCCTGCGCCGGGCAGTCCGCAGACAAGGAGCAGCACGGCTTCCGCTTCGCCTTCCATTTCCAAGCCACAATCCCAAAATGGCAGTCAAGTTCACCAAACAATTTCCCGCCAAACAATATGTTAAAAGCCATATTTATATTATTTTTTGTAGGTGGCTTATAAAACCTCACTCATTCTCGCTCATTCTTCTTCGGTCGTGCATCTGCCCTTTGGCAATCCGATCGTTGGGCCGCCGCTCATGCTCGTGAAGCACGATGTGTTGATGCTCGTGATCGTGGCGCGCACTGATTCGAGCACGACGTAGACAGCCTTCCAGAAGCGGTCCCAGTCGCCCGACATGGCCCAGGGCGTAAAGTGGAAGCTGAAGTCGTTGAGCTGCTTGGCGCACGCCCATGCCGTCCGGTCCGCAGTTCTCCCACGGGATGCCGAGCGACATGGCCGTGACGCCAAGCGTGCCGCCTGACGCGCCGCTGTTGCACGCGACCATGACGTTGCGCACGCACGAGAGCTGGGCCACGAGCGCGAACTTGATAAAGTCGATGGTGCGCGCGCTCGGGAGCACGATGCCCAAGTCGATCCAGTTGGCCGCGCCGGGCCAGTCGAGCAGTGTCACGGTCCACTCGGTCCACACGCTCTGCGATGCGTTCTTGATTGTGTACCAGCCGGACTCGAAGCTACTCCAGGACTCGGCCGGATCCGCCGTGAACTTGACTTTGCACTGGAACGGCTGCGAGTCCATGTTGCGGAACTGGCTGTAGACGAAATCGCCCGTGAGGAACCAGTCGGTCACGCCGACGAACTCCTGGCGCGCGTTGAAGCACCGCGTGCCGTTCGGACTCGAGAGCAGCGAATCGAAGTTGTTGCCGTTGTAGTAGGCCGAGTAGTTGAATCGCTGCTGCTGCTGGAGTTGCACCGGTTGGCTGGAGACGGCAGACGCAAGGAGTGTGATGGCAATGCAGATGCACGCGCGCATGGAGACGAAGAAGCCGCTCATGCTCAGTGCTGCTGTTGGTGCGAATGTAACAATGAGCGAAGCGAGGTATTAGAGATCAATGGTCACCCCAAGGGCCTGAGAGTGACTGGTTGGATCAGTGATGATGTCGGATTTCTTTTGTAATCCAACTGTCGCTGTGATTGTACGCGGTGGATCTTATCAACTGCTCTTCACTCGATTTTGCACGGCAACTTTCAACGTGTCGATAACATCGCTGGCAGCACCGCTTTCTACCCGCAGCGAGCGCGCTCGCTATTTGCGCTGCTGATTCCTTTCGTAGGAACAGGATCGCTGGTCGGCTGAGCTCCGCGACGCAGCGTCTCCAGCTTCTACTCTCACTTGCCGACAGGGCAAGTGGTCTGCACCAATTCAGCTGGACATGCGCGCATCTTGTCTGACGTCGAGGGGTTCCTTCCACGCTTCATTCGTTGGACGAAAGCCGATCGGATGCACTGCTGCCGCACACTGAATGCGATCATGCCACCAATCTGCCATTCCCAGGCAATCCTGCGCGGTCTGTGGGACGTGGTGGCTTCTTGATTGTTGAATAAATACTCAAGCGATGACGGTGCTGATTCGGCTTTGGTGACTCATCTCTGCTTGATCGTGTTCGCTCTTGAGCAGAAGAATGCGATCGCTTCCCGCCCGAAGTGTGCCGCCGACGGACTGGCGGCTTGGTCTCATTCTGGATCGTCGATTTGCTTGACTGCACGCTAGATGGCTCTTTGATCGTCTCCTTCGTTTTCTTGAGCTGCTGAGCCGTCGCTGCGCTTTCGCTGATGTCGCGCTGGTCGGTAGGATCCTTTTCTTCACCCTACGCACAAAGTAAGATGCGGCCACCGCCATAAATTTGAGCGGATGAGCGCGCAAAGCAATCAAATAGTACATACATTGGATCATGCAAAGGCAAGTCCATACGCTACGATCACTCACGCTTTCGCACTGAAGGCGCTTCTTGAGCAGCTCAATTTTCCTCTCGATCCTGTGCAGTTCGCGCTGCTGTGCGCGGTGCGCCTTCCAGTTGCCGAACTGCTCTGGCGCGTCGTGAACAATGAGCTGCAGCACGAACGTGGCAGTGGGTAGCAAAACGTTGAACACGAGGCAGAGGCAGCCGAAGAGCGCGAGGGTCTCTTTCGCGAGCCCCCAAACCGATGCGCTGAGCGCCATGCTCTTCTGCTCCTGCTGGAAGATGACAATGTTCAAAGCTCTTTTTTTGGCGCCAAAAACGCACAAATGTGGCCGAACATCGTACGAATGTCCGATGATATAGGACACTTTTCATGATTTTGCGCAAAAGTGAGAAATATTGTGCTGTTATTATGATTCCAAAGGTAAAACTCTAACAAGACACAAACAATAACGTCGACTCATGCTCGTACTTGTTTGGTATGACTCCACTTAATGCACAGCATGCGCTTTTTTTATGGCGAGTGGTTAACATTTACGCTGCTATCAGCGTCGTGGTGCCTCCCTGCTGGTGGTAGCCGCCTTGGAACGCTGGAGGCAGCTCGATGCTCGCGCCGAGGCTCTCCAGGATGTGCTCGAGCCGACCGACGATGTGGTCGAACGCCGGGCGGTCCTCCGCGTTGGACTTCCAGCACTCCGTTATCAGCTCCACGTACTCGGGGTCCACGCCCTCGGGGATAGGCGGGCGAATGCCCGAGTGGATCGTCTGGTTGTAGAACTTGATCGGCGCCATGCCGATGAACGGGTTCTGGTATTCGTCCGCGATCATTTCCCACATCACCACCGCGAAACTAAAGTCACGCAAGAACAGAATTGGAAAACCATTAGCGTCATGATGAGTGACAATTATGATGACACGCGATGCCAAAAACATACCTCCAGTTGTCGGCTTTGAAAGTATACCCCAGATCTTCATCCAGCAGCACTTCAGGTGCGACCCTGTATATTTTCCGTTTTGACATCAGCGGCACATTTCAAAACGTTAGCGTCAACGGACATACAAGTTGCAAGGTACAACAACACAACGCACCATCCGGTCGTGCCACACTGAGTGAACGCTGTGTCATTGTCGAGGACTTTGCTGATGCCAAAGTCCGCCACTTTCACGCGCCAGTCGTCATCGACCAAGAAATTGTGGGACTGCGGATGGGATCGCCCGGTTACAGAGAACAGCAGTGTTAGTCCACCAATTTCCGACACATTATTCTTCAAATAGTTGCTTACCTTGATGTCGCGGTGAATGATGCGCTTCGAGTGGAGGTACTGGATGCCTCTTGCTGCGTCCAGCATCATTCGCACTTTGAACTGAGAAAGACAAAGCAGAGAGAGTCACAGTAAGAAACATGACCTTGCGCAAATCCGGGCTCAAGTTTATGAACTCTTACCTTCCACGGAATCGTTTCAAAGTTGTTGCTGTGGATAACTTCGTACAAACTGCACACCAGAAAAGCCACTTATGTTAGCACCAAACACGCACCGATGACCAACTTTACAACATCGCGCTCGTACCTCTTTCTCGAGCAATACTCAGTCAGTATCAGCAGTTTCGGGTTCGTGCACGCTCCGATAAACAAAACAATGTTTGGGTGCTTGAGCTTTCGCAGCATGGCAACTTCTTGTGTGTAATCGCCCAGGATCTTGTCAGTGAGGCGGACGTAGCGGAACGATTTCACAGCAACCTACACACAATGGTCAAAGAAAGCGTAATGAGCAAGTTAGCTTAATCATAACCTCAAAATCCGAAATTGGTTTGCCTTTTTCTCACCTCAGCGGCACCATTTCGACTCATCCAGACGCCACGATACACGGTCGCACACTTTCCACAGCCCAGCTCGTTCTCCTTGCCTCCCAGTATGCGAATGCTCTCGTACGGGATCTCCAAATACTGATTCTGTGATTCGAGGACGCGCGCCTGCTCCTCTAGTGTCGACACTTCTTGATCTTCCGCCAATGCAGCAGCAGAAATGGTTGTGACTGAGAGGGGTGGCATTTCGGGCTCTTTCTCGACTGTAGTAGGCGCTGCAGCCGATGCTTGCTCTGCTCTATTATTCCGAGCATTCGCGGCCGCGATGATATCTAGTAACGGAGGCACTGGACGCGTATCTCGACTCGCTTTACGGCGAATCAGATAGTTCGTGACCGAGAGGATCTTCTGCAGTTCTGCTTCGCGGGCTTCCACGCCTCGCTGGACTTCATGTCGTCGTTCAGCAGAAAGACTCACCGCTGCAGTTCCAGAGTTAATCTGGTCGTAGAGCTTTGCCAAAACCGAGTTTTCTCCGTAATCCTTGTCGTCGACGTGGATTTTGTCACCATGACTGAGACCAATGTCGCTCCGCAGCGCAGCATTGTCGTCTTCCAGCATAATCGCCTTTGAGTTCTGTCGAGCTTCTATCCATCCATCCATCCATCCATCGCCAAGCAGGCAAGTCAGGTTCGGTTCAGTTTTAGCATCCATATCCATGTCGTATTTAGGAGCAAATCCAGGCAAGCAAGCAGTACATACCATTTTTAAACTCATCCATCTGTCGAATCCACACGATCCGCTGGCGGCTCTCAGGAATGCCGATATTCGCTGCGATCTCTTTCCGCAGCAAAGCGACATTCGCGTCAAACGGTACTTCGAGACACACTGGTGGCTGGGAGTCTCCGGATGCTTGGATGCAAACCACACGAAGCAGCATGCAGTCGTTGTCCACTGAGCGCCGCACGCGGTCTCGGATCGATTCTTCCGAGATCTCCGATAAACTGCTCGCAAAGAAATGCACCTGGGTACCATAAGAAATACGCGATCAGTCATTTTCATATCGAACCAAAGTCTTTCGCAATAGTCAATCGTGAAATACGTACATGGTGCGGGAACACTCGAGAGATCTCCGTGCTGAGGACATGAGCTGTGAGCGCGCGTTGGATCTTTGAGCTCGATGAGTTGAACGAATCACGAGAATTCGAGCTCGGCGGGGCGTCGTGGTACGGACTCGACAACGGTGTGTTCCACAAATCCGCTTCGTCATCGGAGTTGAACCCACTCGAGCCGAATTCACTGCCTTGCCACGTCACCAGCACATACTTTGACACCAGCCGGTCGGTGCCGCGATGAAGCGGGATGTCCACTCGGAGGTAAATGTACATCGTGCTGCCTTCTTGCAGCACGGATGTGATACCGCCGATGCCCTTCAGCGCATACAGACCGCTCTGAAAAAAGGAGGCAATGCACATGCGTTTGTAAGAATGCAATCGACAATGCGTGGTAGTACAGAAAGTGAGATGAGCTGTACGCACCATGCCCTTTTCGATGACGACGAGTTTCTGCTTGGACTTTTCGTTCTCCAGCGTCTCGTAGCCGCAGACGACCCAGTTGAACGGCGCGCGATCCGATCGAATGTCCTGAACCGTCTGCGCAACTTCCGCTGCGAATTCGATTTCGTTCGAAATGTTTCGTCGCGACGAGCAGCGCGGTCGTCGATGCGATGGCTGCCGCAACACGCTCCCCTCACTGACCAACGGGCAGAAAATACACAGCATCCACAGGTTAATAATGCTCGTGCCCATGCATATGTGCTTTGGATATTTCTAAATCGTTTACATGAGCTCTTCCGGATCCTGCAGCGTCACGTGGGTAATCGCTCCCAAGTGTTTCTAAACAAACAAGCAGTCAACAGAGAACAGGATGTTAGAAATTAGACACTGCTGCCCGCGTCATACAGTACCAGTAAAACATATAGCACGCTCGTACCCGTATGACGTGGTTGAACTCGGTGAATTTTGTGCGTAGATAGATTGGCAAGCTGCGTCCTTTCCAGCAAAACGACACAAAGCTCGGCGGGAACGTGTTGTCGTCATCAAAGTCGACCCGCACCAGTCCGTAGCACAGCGTGTTCGGAGCGAAAAGCTCGGGCGGCCACTTGGACTGGTCCGAGAGGTTGTCGTTCCCCGTCGCAATCGGCTTCATCGTGTTTCTGCTTTCGCGAGGATCCTACACACACCGTATAAAGAAAAAAAGAAGATCCACCATCATCCACAATCCAATTAGCGAAAGGGTACACAACCACACGCGCACATGCACGGATGCAAACAGTATCTGCACTTCCACCCGCATCTGCAAGCATGATATAGCATTCAACTAGCAGGAATGCACGAACCGCGAATGCGAGGATCACCCACGTCGGCGCGTTGTTCGCCTTGATGTTCTCGAGCACATCGTCCACCTGGTTGAAACAGAGATCCTGCGCCTTGACCGTCCGCACGAACGTGTGCGGGATCTGCGTCGTGTCCATATCGAGCAGTCGATCAACCGCGAAGTCAAGGCGAGAGCGTGGTGGGCGGGGGCATGCACCGCGTGCGTGGAATCCCGGGATCTGCAACAAAACACGCGCGCCGCGAGAGAAGTGAGCCACTGGAGAAATACAACACAAGCGCAGATAGATACATCAACGCACGCACACTCACTTGCGCTGGGCGGACTGGACTGGCTGACCACCGAACGCACAGACTGATTCGGTGGGTGTGACCTATAAATCAGGCGCCGCCGGGCACTCGTTCACTCGCGCTTTGGGCAGTCGGGCGGGCCGCTTGCACTCTCAATCGCTTGCTGAGCTCTTCGCCGCTTTGTCCGTTCGCGTTCTCACTTTCCGCTGCGAAAAAACCCTCTGGGACCATCACTCCTGTCGGGTGGCGGACTGAGAGCCGATAACGTGCTCTCATTGGCTGAAACAAATCATGCGCCACTCTGAGTGGTGGAAATTACACAAAATCGAGATCTTGGTGTTTGGTCGATGTATCGACAGTGACATTGACAGCACTGTGCATCTGAGTGTTGGCATTGTATCAACAGTGAAAATGGAGTGAACTAAATGGGTGCATTCTCTTTGTGTGTTTGTGAGCTGCCATGGCTCTAATATGGAGCCAGCTGGCATGTGTCTTGTGTCAGCCGCAAGCTGTCTGAATACTGTAGCTAACTCTGGTAGTAACTCTGGCTCTGTATCTGCTTGATCGTCGTCGTCGGCGCTCATCTTTGCATCAACTTCAACAACTGCAGATACCGGCCGAACGGTTTTCACTGGGAGTTTGACATCCAAATGGGTGCAGTCACTACTGTATCGCCACGAAGGCCAGCACCATCCGCAAAGGGCATTGCTTATTAGCGAATGAGTGAAAGCGCTATGCGGTCGTTGCTGTACCTTTCTGCCCTTTGCGTTAAGCGCTGGACCCAGGCACATCACCATCATCTCTTCTTCTTCACTTGCACCAAGCAACTGCATTTGACAACCCACATAGCATGAGCGAGCAAGCAATCGTCTGAACGCTTGCGTGAAAGTCAGGAGCTCATACGATTGCGTGTGCCTATGTTATCGAGGACAATGCGCCAATAATTGCTTGGCTGAATGAATAACGGACTCCCGGATTCTTCAAGGACTTCCTGCACCACCGACGGCACCACCGAGATACCGCAAGCAATCAAGTACGCGGCACCGCGCTGCGGCGAGAGAAAATGGCCTGTAAATACCCAGGCTCCCTCAATGCAGCACCGCTGCATCTCAGCCATCAACGCGTAATAGCCGAACACCGTCAATGAAGAACGCCATCGCGGACTCATGACCCAGAGAACGTGCAAATACGAGAATCGTTTCTGGAGCGTGAGCGAGTACGCTTTCCCGATGACAGTAGCGCGGAGAGCAACTCGTGCGATGTGTGTTTGGTCCTGAACACGCTATAAAAGCTAACCAAGCAGAAAGAGAGAGAGAGAGAGAAAAAAGACGTCGCAATGCACACCGCGCCATGATAGCCAACCACCAAGCATCGCTATGCGGATAAATTGAATACATGTATGTTCTTACGTATACACGACCATGCGTCTTTTGTTGTTCTTCACCATCGCTACCATCACCATTGCTGCAGTAGCCTCGCTCGCGCCGCGTAGCTTAGGTGTAGTAGAGCTCCAAGCCCATGCCGTCATGGATCTCGTAGTCCTCCAGTGTGATGTGGTCCTTGTAGATCGTGTACCACTTCTGGATGCGGATCTTCTCGGGGCGGGTGCCCACCTGCGCAGCCACGAGCTTCTTCAGGTCGCCGACCGTGTCGTCCTCGTTGCACTTGACGCGGATCTTCTTGCCCAGGCGGTCGTTCAAGATCACTTCGATCATCCTTTGCTTTCTCGCTTTTTGGCTGTGCCGATTTGCCTTTTGGCGCGTTGAGCCAGTGGCAACCATGTCCCTGATTTAAGGTAACAAAATGTTTAAATTAGGTAGTGCCACACTAATTTTGATACTTGTCCAACTTTTTTTGATTCCGCGCTCGCCAAAGTTGAACAAGAACAGAAAATGATGGAGGAGCGGATATGGCACTTCCTGCTGGACGAAGTCGCGCTCGATATCTGCTTCGAGGTGCGGCGTGTTCGTTACCGTGGGAAGATAAAGTCTCTTGCGACATGCTACATCTGATTTCTGCTGGTATTGTTGTGCTTTGTGGACTGTAGATGCACCAGCAAGTCAAGGTCAACGGCATGGACCTCGACGAACTCTACGATGTGAAGCCGATCGAACGAAGCGGTGCGTGGATGTGTTGCATTCGCAGCGAATATGCGCCAGCCCTAACGTTATGTCTATGCTGCTACTTGGTGCCTACCGGCGTGTCGTAATGCGCACAATTGTACTATTCAGAGAACTCGCCAGTGGTTGAATCGCAAAGCCTTGACGTGATTTGCGTGCGCTGCAAGCGACTGGTCTGTCAGAGCCCAAGCAATCGCGAATACGTGTACCTCCATCGCAAACTCGCTCATCTTTGTCATGTGCATTGCAGGTTCATGCATCGCGATACGCCCCTCATTTAGAGAAGTGCATGATTGGCAATCGCCGACAAGCAGCAGCGAATGGCCAACGCCCAGCCCAGTCACCAGCAGACCGCGATGTCCAAGCTTAGCAATGAAGCTACAAGGTCCCCGACATCGACACTCGGTGATACAAAGTGATGTGTTGTTGTATTGTACTCTGTAGGTAAATATGTACATGGCACGCGTACGTGTAGCTCAGTATTCATGTGAGACAGGTGGCAAGCAGCTGGCTAAAAGGTCGGTAAGTCCTGGTCAGAAAACAAATCGTCGTCAAACTCGGAAAGCGGCTTTTGAGACGATTCAATCGCACTATGCTCACCCTCGCACTCCCACTCCGCGTCCTGGTCGCCCTCAATCGTCTCGTGAGCTAACTCGTCTTCGTATCCAGCGTCAGCCTCAGCAGTTGCTGCTTCATCGGTCGCGTACCCGTCTTCGCCCTCGGCTTGTGCTTCTTCTGCTTCGCCTTCAACGCAGTATACTCCATCAGGTTCAAATGGTGTGTCCACTTCGAATGGCCAGCCCTCCGGCGGTGTCCACGCGCTCTCTCCAGTCTCGTGGTTGAACCAGAAATAGTGGTTCGTATTTGGGTCAAAGCCCTTCTCCCAGTCACCGAACATCTCCGCTTCTTCATCGTCAGCGTCTTCGGCTTCGGACAGCGGGTTCTCTTCTTCCGGCTGATCAGCTGGGATTTCGGCATCAGCGCCAACGGTTGCAGTGTCAAACTCCTGGTTTTCCGCTTCTGCGAAAATCTCTTCGTCTTGATATGATCCAAAGTCGTCGTCAACAAGATCACCAGAGATGGCTGGTGTTGCCTCAGTGTCATACGCGTCAACCACGTCGGGCTCTTCAGTGTGCTCCTGCTGCTCTTCTTCTTCCTGGAAAATGTCATCTGTGGCGTCAGCAGCAGCAAGCTCCTCACCACCAGTGTCAGTATTCAGTTCATCCAGTGCAGTTGATTCAGTTGTCAGCCACGCGTCATCAGCTTCGTCACCGAGTGCTGCGGTCTCAGATGAGTCAAAATTGTTCGCCGGTGTGTCTTCGGGAAGCTCTGGTTCAGCCGGATCAGCGCCACCAATTGTTGCGTCGACCGTATCATCTTCGGAGAACAAGTCGGAGGTGTCTTCGTGCAGCTCTGATCCAATGTGTTCAGCACTGCCAATAGTTGTGCCCACCGCATCACCGTCGGAGAACAAGTCAGAGGTGTCTTCGTGGCTCTGGATGTCTTCTGTGATATCTGTTGTGACAAAGTACGTTGCTGTCTTTGGAGAATATGCTGAAACTGGGACTGGTGAGTGCGAAGGTGATACAGTATTCTGCTCGTCAGCGTCCAATAAATCCAAGGCCGGCGTAGCGCTGAAGGCGTCGTCGCTTGCAACCGGATCGTCGTCGAAGACGGATTTGTCGTTGGAGAGAAAGTCAAATTCGTCTTCTTCCTCATCATTTCCTGGTAATTTGTCGGTACTCTCATAAGCGATAGTTGGTGCTTCGACTGATTTAGCAACAGTCTTGGTCTTAACCTGGCTTTCGTTGGACAATGGTGGACTCTTCTCTGGCACTTCGTCTTCAGTGTCGGCGCTCGAGGCAATCAGTCGAGTGGTCAAGCTGGGGGACAAAGTCGTCAGTTCTTCAAGTGCTGGTGGCGAATTCTCTCGTACTTCGACAGAATCTTCAACCATCAAGTCTTCATCCTGCTTCTTTTCCAGGCGCTGCTTCTCTTCCTCGCGAGGATCTGCATCAGAAGTGTTCAGAATCGCTCGAAGGTCATTCGTGCGCAGCGATCGACAGAATGCGCGGATCGCACTGGACCCGGGAGCGTGAATCTCGAGTTTTTCCAGAAGCTGGCGTATGCTCTTCTTCACGATGCCAAGTCTCTCGAACGCCTGCGTGCATTCGGTTCCTCTCACGTGGTGTTCTTTGTGGTCTCGGATTTTGGCGTACAAGGCATGACTTTCGCGCTCGTCCAAGATATCCAGGGCCTCGAGACTGCATCGGTACTCTTTGAGCTTATTGGTGTCGCTCAGCTCTTTCTCACTCATGGTCAGCAGCACGTTCAGTGCAGTCAATGCTGTGGAGAACTCCTCTTCGGCATGGTTAAGAAAGTCCGTGACAGCTAAGTCTTGAAGGAAGCTGCTCTCTTTATTGATGGTGCCGCTGCCAGTGATAGTCCTCGAATCCGGTTTTGATGGTAATGGTGACACCGAGAAAACAAGCGGTTTAGCATTCGGGGAAGGCTGAAAGCGCGGGCTGGTACTTTCTGTGGCGACTTGTTGCTGCTGTTGACTCGTCGTTTTCTCGACGCTGCTGCTCTTCGTTGGACTCCCATTGCTCCGAAGCGGTTCAATCCGGAATGCGACAACCTCCTGGTTCCCTCTCCCTGGCGAACGCGCGGTCGGGCTTGGAGCGGACTGCAGGTTGTTGCTCTGTGCTGGAGGAGTCTGTAAATTACAACCATCATTGCTACCGCTGGTGGTGACGGCGATTGATTTGGTTCGCTGCAGCCCAGATGAACCCAATCCCTTCGAGCCATTGGTACTGCTCCGCCGTTGCGCTTTCTCTTGAGCAAGCAGCAATCGCTCGGCAACACTCATGTTGACATCAAACGTGGGCCGTGACTTGCGTTTTTGCTCTTGAGAGAGCAGGCTTTTGTCGACTGGTTGATGTTTTGGAGCGCTCAACTCGCTCGCGCGTCGCTGTTGCATCTTCACAACTTTCGGGTCGGCTGGCGGCGCTTTCTTCTTCGGGGGCTTCTTTGCAGTCGGTGGCGGCAACGGCGGGCCAAACGAATACACTGACGTCTTGACTTTCGGCGGCGATGGGATCGCCTTTTCACGCGATCGGTACCCAACAGCTCGACTTCGAAGCTCGTCTTTCTGCAGCTGCTGCTTCTTGTTCAGTGGCTTTCGTGGATGTCGTGCGTCAGAATCGTCGTCATTGCTACCACCTCCACCCCATTGATCGTCATCATCTCCGCCGTTATTGTAGTTGCTGGATCTGTACTTGGGCTGGACCTCTACGTCCTGGAAGAATTGGAGAATCTCACACGCCTGAGTGATCCAGAGTGCTTGGAAATCCGGAAACATGTCATTTGTGTCTAGAAGCGCTTTTCCGTGCGCTGCTACCCCTCCAGCGGTTGTCTTGTCAGCAGCTCCCAGTCCCTGAAGCGCCAGGGCTTTCTTCCTCTCTTTGGAGTGTAGACTCGCGCACGGAACGGAACCAAGTGAGAGCAGCATCGGCATGAGGTTGAGGATGTACACAATGTTCTTGCGCTTCTGGCGCTCGTCTGTCTCCACAACCGGATTGCCGTCCAGGTCCAAGTGTGTGAGCATTTTGTTTAGCGACAGCAGTCGAAGCGCCGAGCTGTTTGAGATGAAGTTGTTCGATACTTTGAGCACTTGGAGCTGCACGAGGTGCTCGATGTTCTTCACGGTCTTCATCGCGTTATGGTCGACGTTGAGCGCTTTCAAGTCAAACACTTTGCCGAGCCCCTGGATCGATCGCAAGCGGTTGTGCGCGAGATTCAGGACCTGGAGCTTTGGGAATGCGCTGAAATCGCCATCTGCGAGCTTGGTGATTCGGTTTTTCGACAAATCCAGGATCGTGGTGCATGGGAATCGGCACTACAACAACAGCAAGGCAAAAAGAACAGAGTGGTGAGTATCCTCACAACGGTACGCAAGATCTGACAGAGCAGGAGGTACCTCTTTGAGCAGCTCGAGGTTTGAGAGTCCATTCTCAGAGAGAATGAGCGCGATGAGGTTGCGAAACGGGATCTCGGTTGGGAACTCCTTGAGCGGCATGCCGCGCTTGAACTCGGTGTGGACCACTTTCGCTACGGACCGCGGCTTCCCGTCTTTCATGATATCCACAACGATCGAGTCGACTCGCTCTTCGCTGACGTTGTCGTCGTCGTTATTACTCTGCGGCTCGGCGCTACCATCGTCATTTTCACCGAGGGAGAGTGGCAAAGCGCTCACGTTTTGACGACGAGCGGCAGTAGAATCTGTTGATTCATCGCCAGTCGCACGGTAGATCAGCGACGACAGATCCTTGTCTTTGCTGCTTGACGAAGCGTTGTCTACGTTGTCTGCAGCAGCACTCGATAAAGGTTGTGTGACAGGACCATCTTCACCGTCGGAGAGCTCGACGATCTCACTCGCAAACGTACCCGAGTCCATGCGCCGATGGTGACCCGAGCTTTTCGACATTGGCCCCGAGTTAAGAGACCACCTCGAAGACGACGAGACGCTTCCAGTGGAAGCATTGACATCCTGCCCACTCCCACCGGACTTTGTCGTTGGCTCGTCATCAAGCTCGTTATCATTCAGACTCACGTCATTACCTGTTCCACCTATGATGTGGCCGTTGCTTTCCAATTCTTCTTCATCTCCTTCGTCGTCTGTGAAAATGTCTTCGTCGCGCCATCGAGGCGACTCGGAGATGACCGAGTTTGCAACTGAAGACTGCGGCGTCAATTTCTTTTTCTCGAGGTCCTCGGCGGTGTTCCGCTGTGCTGCTACTTGAGAAGAAGCTACTGCAGTCGATGGGGTTGCTGCCGATTGACGTGGAGTGTCAAGAGTGTCGATGTACTGTGAGAATGAGGAAGATGACGAGTAGACGCTCATTCGATCAGGTGAATTGGGTGCTCGTGCTGGGATTGCAGTTGCTGTTGCTGGTATCTCGACTAGAGTTATTGCCGAGGTAGTCTGTGGTTTCGGAGGAGGGTACTGCTCAGCTATGGTGTTCTCCTGTGATTCACGAGAGGTAAATGAAAAGTCATGCCCGCTGATCGAGACCGATCCTCGTGATTCAGGACTCGATGAAGATGGCGAAGCCAGGGTTTGAGGAAGCGGCAACGGCGGCGGCGGGGATGCGGGTGGTTTGAAATCGGCTTTCAGCTTTACGTACGCGCTGCCTCCACCGTGATCCGAAGAACCACTACTACTGGATACTGGCGATTGCTGTTGTTGTTGCTGCTGCTGTGAGGGTGTTGAAGGAATCTGCAATGGAGGAGGTGGTGGCGGCATCGCCATGGCTAATTTCGCATTTGCATTTGGCACATTCGACCCCACGACCGAGATCCGCTGCGTACCATATTGCGATGCGGATGATGACGAAGAGGAAGAAGAGTTCGAGGACACCTGGATGGTTGGCGCATCCGTCTTCTGTGGGATTTGCTGAGATTGTGAGCAATGCGTCGCTGCTGCTGTCATTCGTCCTTCAGAAGCGTGCGTGGGCTCAGCAGTGTACTCGCTCTTTGCTTTGGCGAGTTGGCTCGGATACGACTGCCCCAGTGTTGCGTGACGGACTTGCACGAGCGCTTCCCAGGGCGGACAGGCAGCTTTCTTCGAAGGGGACGACGAGCATTTCGCGAGCAGTAGGTTTTCGAGACTCACCACGCTCTTCTGGACGCTGCTGTCGCCGCTCAACTGGCTGGTGTGCTGCTGCACGAGCAGCTTGACCTCTTTCTTGTTGGGTTCCGTACCTGTCAACAGTTTCAGGACCGCTTTGAACTCTTCTTCGTCGATGCCGCCCGTGCTGTTCCGGTCGATCTGCGCCAGCGCCGCGCGGATCTCGACGCGTTTGTCCTCGCGTTTGAGGATCTCCGTGTACTGCGCGAGCTCCTGAAGCACAGACGCTGATATCTCGTTGCCCTTCATGTTGACCTGGGTCACATACCGCGTGTACTCGGGCACGGACGGGATGATGGGCATTCGCGTCTTTGGATCGGTCTTCAACGGGGTCTTGGCGGCGATGATCTGCAGTCGAAGCACCTCCAGCAGAGCTTTCGCACCCTACAGCCATCAAACAGAAAGAAGCCTCAGTAAGCTCATGGGGAATGGGGCGTGGAGACAACAGTACTTACGTCATCAGTGATGCGGTTGTCGCGAAGGTCGAGCGTTGAGATCATGGGCATCTCCACGAGCGTCTCGGCGAGCGCGACGAGCTGCGGGTCCGTGATGTCTTCCTGTCGGAAATCGGCCGAGTGCAGCTCTTTTTGGCACGAAATCGCCTTGTAAACGCTCTTGGGGCCATTGTATAAACAAGTTGGGGGTAAGCTGGCGAAGCGTTTAGTGTCAAAGCATGCCTTGTGAGTAGCACAGACGCACCTTTTCCAGACATGACGGCGTTTCCACGTGCCTCCGCTCCGCGTTTCTGGCATATACGTCTCGAAATCTGTCCAAGGTAAAGTGAAAGAGCCACATGAGGGGGTTAGCAATCACGAAGTTTCGTCAGAAAGCGATTCAGAAGCGCACTTTTTGATGTCTTGGAGTGCTGGCGACCGCAGCTCCTGGATCTTCTTGCGCTTCTGGAAGATGCCGCTGAGCATCGTTTGCACACGCACTTGGTCTTCTTTGACGACGACGACGGCGACGACGCCAGTGGTGTCAGCGATGCAATTCGAGCCTTAACGTCTCTCTCTCTCTCTCTCTCTCTCTCTCTCTCTCTGCTCTGCGATGGAGAGAGCCTTCTTGATCTCAATCACAAGAGAAGCGCTGAGAGAAGCGCTGAGTGAACGCTGCGGTTTGAAAATGGTTTCGAAACGATGTGGCAGTGGATCGGTATTCGCAGGACATAACGGCAGATTGAGGGAGTGGGTGAAAATAAACAGACTCGTGATGTGGCGGCTCAATCAAAGCAGGTTATCGACTCTCTCATCCGCGCAATAAGCAACATCCCCATTGAGTTATGCCCGAGTACCAAGGGACGGAAGCCACTGGTGGTGCTCGCGAAGCCCCAGGCACGCTACTCGCACACGCGCAGTCGAGACATGCTGGCGGACAAGAAGAGGCAAGCGAGAAAGAAGCCAATTTCCAGCTCAAACAAATGTAAGAAGACTCCGTCATAACTCGACCATTTCCATACCGATTGCCTCACAATTTCAGAACAATGACAATGTTGTTGAAAATTGTTGTGCGACGGTAGGTACGTGCTCGGCTTCCGGCCATGCGGACGCAACCTGGTCGACTTCCTGGGCGAGTCGCTCGTGGTGTACCCGGCGGCGCACCACGTGGTAATTTTCAACACGGAGACGAACTCGATGGAATTTTTCCACCACGCGAAGGGCGTCAAGTCCGTGCAGTGCTTCCGCATTTCCCCCAACCGCGAGTTCATCGCGGTCGCCGAGATCCATCACAACCACGCGTCGTCTCCTCAGCAGCAACAAGGTTCGGGACTACCGTCGGCACTAGCAGTCTCCTCACCAGCCAAGAGCACTTCGACTTCGCTGGCGATCGCTTCGCATTTGCACGAGCAGCACCAGCAGCACGTGTTCTGCATCTACAAGGCGTCGTCGCGCAGCCGCGTGCGCAGCATCCCGTTGCCGCACAACAGCAGCATCGTGTCGTGCAGCTTCTCGGCGTGCAACAAGTTCCTTGCGCTGCTGGAGGACGCGCCGACGCACAACGTGACGTACTGGAAAGTGAGCAACGCGAAGCTCGTCGCGTCCGCCAAGTGTCCGAGCCGCGGTGCGCGGATCCACATCAACCCGAGCAACCCGAGCTTCATCTCGGTGTCCGGGCCGATGGTGCTCAAGTACTGGATCTGGACCAACAGCGAGTTCAAGATCGGCAACTTCTTGCCGCAGCTCCGCGAACAGGAGCACTTTGTGGACCACGTGTGGATGAAGGAGTACATGGTCGCGCTCTCGGAGAAAGGGCTGCTGCTCTGCTTCCGCTCGACGGCCGACTCTGCGGGCGTCGACCTGGTGCACTCGTACCGGTGCCACCACCTCTCGTTCGTGCGCATGGAGTGCATCACAGCGCACGCCAAGGGCTTTGTGCTCGGCGGCTCTGCAGGGTTTTTCAGCATCTACGAGACCTCGGTACGTTGGTGTATGTGTGTTTATAGCAAGTAGTATCTACTCTGCCTCTTGTGAGTGTGTACAGCTGCTCATTGCTAATCTAAATGGTTGGCGGCTGTGACAGGATGACCCCAAGGATCCGTTCGCGCTGGTGCGCAATGTCTCGGTCGGCGACGTCGCGTTCGAGAGCATTGCGATCTCGCCAAGTGTCGAGAGCATCGTCGTGTGCACAAAGAGTCAGGAGTTGCTCACGTTCGCCATGAGCTCGATCGACACGGTACAAGAAGACCGCGTCGAGTACCGCGAGTTCACGCGCCACGTACGTACAAAAACACCTAGGTATGACAGCTCAACTGTGACTTCATTGGATGGATGACTGACAGTTGTCCAACAACAATGTAGGGCTACCAAGTGGGAGGCATCGTGCAGGTGGACACGTGCATCCAGCGGCCAATCGTCGCGTCCTGTGGCACCGACAAGTCGGTTCGCGTCTGGAATTACGAACTCAGAAACTACGAGCTGCTCCACCAGTGCTCGGAAGAGCCACAAGCGCTCGGGCTCCATCCGTGCGGGTTCCAAGTCATCGTCACGTTCAAAGAGCGCGTGCGCGTGTACAACATCCTGCTCGAGAGCCTGAAGCAAGTACGCGAGCTCTCAATCAAATCCTGCCGCGCGGTTCGGTATTCGCGCGGTGGCCACTTGTTTGCGTGCGCCTCGGGGCTGACGGTCATTGTCTTTCGAAGCTACACGGTGCGCTTGTCTTGTTTGTGGTAGAGATGCGCTGCCGACTGACATTGTTTCAACGCAAGTCTAACATTGTTGTTGCGTTATTTGCTGTGTGCTAGTTTGAACCAGTGCACACGTTTTCAGGGCACATTGGCGCGGTGCACTGCCTCACATGGAGCAAAGACGACTTTTTCCTGTACTCGGCCGCGCACGACGGCGCGATCTACCGGTGGAACATCACCACAGGTCTGTATTCTTGACCAGTTGAGCTTGATTCAACCGGTTTGCTGCTGGGCTAACATTTTTTCTCATTCTGTGACATTGCAAGGCACTCGGTCTGAGGAGATGCAGCACGTGGTCAAGCAGTGCCAGTACGAAGCGCTGGTGGTCGATGAGAAGGACCCGAAAGTGGTCGTCGCAGGCGGCAGCGATGGCAAAGTGCGCGAGATCTCGTGTGGCGAAGAGACGACACTCCTCGACCTGGCGCCCGGGGTCTGCATCACGTCCATGGCGCTCGCGAAGGATAACAAGCGGCTCTTCGCTGGGACGAATATTGGCAGCATCTTGGTGTACGCGTGGCCACTGAGCTCCAACAGAGGCGGAGCTGTCACCGAGAGCTTTGGCCACGCCGAGGCGATCACGCACATGAGTATCACGGAGGACAACGAGAGCTTGATCACGTGCTCAGAGGACGGCAGCATCTGCATCTTTAAGATCAGCAGCTTCTCTAGTGTGTCGATGATCACTGGTAGTACTGGGAATCTCTTGGGCGATGGTGCGGCTTTGGATGGATCTGGAAGCCACACAGTGGGTGAGACCTCGACTTCGGTCGACCTAGTGAAGCAGCAAGAGAAGAAGAAAGCGATGGTCGCGTTCACAGACTCGGTGCTCATCTCTCGCGACGACCTTGAGGAGCGCCACACTGCGCTCGTGGAGCTCCGCCAGCGGTACGAGCAGGTCAAGGCCGACGTGGAGTTCGCGCTGCACCGCAAGGAGAACGAGTGGATCGACCGCCTGCGGATCGTCAAGGAAGAATGTGAGACTCTGGTGGTCCAGGAGCGCTTGCGGTACGAAGAGCTCGAGTCTCGGCACCAGCTCTCCGGCCGCAAGCACCTTGAAGAGCTCGCTCAGAAAGAGGCCAACCACGTGAAAATGACGCAGGAGCTCGAGAACCAGTACGAGCGCAAGCTCGCCCAGGAAATCGCGAGGTACGACGCACTTTCCGAGACCCTCGAGCAGACTCGGCAGCGGTGCGAGGCGCTGATCGAGTCCCAGGACAACCAGCACCGCGGGACGCTCCACGTCGAGCGGAAGGCATCGTACGCGCGCACGAAAGAGCAGAACGAGATCATCAAGCGGCTGCACGACGACCTCAAGTACAACCACGTCAAGTTTGAGGAGGTGCTCCACCAGGAAGAGACCGAGTACGAGCAGGAGCTCCAGAAAGTGCGCGCCGAGTACGAGAAGCAGCTTGACATCGAGCGCCAGAACACAGCGATCAAGCAGGGCCACCTGAGCGCGACGAGCACGAAACTCGAGTCGCTCAAGAAGAAGATCCAAGAGCTCAAGGCGTCCTCGCACGCGCGCGACGTGCTGTTTGCGACCGAGAAAGCCAAGACCGCGAAGCTCGAGTCAACGCTGTCGCACTACGAGAAGCACTTTGAGACGTGCAAGTTCTCGCTCGCCGACAAGGACAAGGCGATCCAGGGGCTCAAGTCGTCGAACCGCGTGCTGGAGAACTTCCGGTCGGTGCTTCACCATCGCATTGACAACCTCGAGGTCGAGAAAGCGCCGATGCAGGACCACATGAAGCACCTGGAGACCCACATCGCGGACATGCAGAACGAGCTCTTTGACGAATTCAAGACCAAGGCCACGATCGACAAGGAGATCGAGAACAAGGACGCGAAGGTCAAGATGCTGCTGCACGAAGTCAAGATGCTCCGCCAGAGCACGCTCAAGAAAGAGTACTCGATGAGCGAGATGACCCGGGAGCTCACGCGGCTCGCGCAGATCACGAACCTGAAAGAGATGGAGGCGGCCGTGAAAGACGCGTACAAGACGTTTGTGATCGGCGAGCACGTGCACAAGAAGCCCCCCAAGGCGATGATCATGACGCAGCTCGCTGGGTCAAGGCAAGACGAGTTGGGGTCGAACAACGACAACCACAATAGCAATAACAACAGCTCGCCAGCGAAGCGAGGTGGAACTCCACAGCAAGGACGCGTGCCAACAACCGCAGCGCCATCGCCAGTCAAGGGCAAAAATGGTCGACAAGACACGCCTTCAAAGGAGTTTCAACAGCAGCAGCAGAACAAAGGAGGGTCTAGCGCGGCGTCGGACGAAGCCCTGGGCTACGATTGCAAGCAGGCAGTGGACGAGTCGGTCAAGCAGATGGAGTACATGAGCCGCACGATCCAGACGCTTCGCAACGCGCTCGAGAACACAAAACTCAAGGTGGACCGCATTCGGCGAGACTCGGTCGCGGAAGGCAGCATCCTCATCGACGAGTGCAACAAGCTGCGCAAGGAGAACAAGCGGCTGCTCATGAAGATCCGCGAGCTGGAGCATGCGATGAGCGCTGCGAGCGGGTCGTTTGGGAGCTACTCCAGTGGCTTGAAGTCCCCTTTGGAGCCCGCTGGGACCCCGGGAAAAGAGATGCACGCGAGCTTCTCATGTCCAGAGATCATCACGCCATTGCAGTTGTCACCAGAGAGTGAGTTCCTGGCATTGGACACGAGCGCGATCAACAACGCGCCGTCGAAGCTTCTGATGCCGCTCTCGAGCACGCCGCTGTCCAAGCAGAAGCAGCAACAGCAGCGAAAGCAGCCAGGATTGTCGTCGCTCGCAAGTCCATCGCCATCGCTGAGCTCCAGACACGGAGTCACGGGCAACAACATGCTGCCGTTCGCGCGCCTCGAGCGCGAGCGCGAGAAGCGCAGCGGACGCGTCTTCAAAGTCGAGGAGATGGCACACTTGGTGGAGCGCCAGAAGAAAGAGATCCAGCGGCTCCAGGGCCAAGTGGAGCTTCTGTTGGCAGCGGAGGAGCCGAACGGTAAGAACCTACAGCTTTACAGTTTCCATCAAAAGCTTGTGTTCTCAGCAATCCTGATGTGCTGATGCTGATGATTCTTTCTGTTCTGTTTACAGAGCCACAGTTCACCGGCCGAGCGAGCGTTCCTTCAACGGCCTCCACGACGGGGCGCATGGACACGCCCTCTGCAAAAGAGAGCTCGTCGTCGCTCACCTCCACAGATCTCTCTCGAGGGTCTCCGATTCCGTCAGCGCGGATAGGCGTACTCCGGCCGATCCACTTGCAAGCAGCGGCGCCACTGCACTCGTCGTTCGTGCTCTCACCGAGCGATGGACCATAACGGCGTCAAAAAAGCAAGATCCATCCAGACCCATCAACTGATGTGTCAACTGCCACCAAGAGGAACAGACAGCGTTGACCAGTTTGTTCAATCGCGGGAATCAGGAAATCAGCCACCCAGCAGATCAGCAGATCTTGAAAGAGCGCGGAGACCCAGCGGTCGTCCCCACGCTTCAACGGTCATTCTTTCCACGTTTAAAAAGTGTCTTGTTGATTTAGGCTTGGAGTTCTCTTTTCCCTGACGAGCCTCTTGCACGGCACGTTGAAGTGCGTTGTGCATTGGTGATTTGCGAATCTTGCTCTCACGAGGGAGGACCAACGTCCAATATTGTACGTTAGCGGAGACTGACTGGACGGATCCCAGCCAGTCATTTGGCAACTGCAGGTTCCTCATCATGAAACCGATTTGCGGTTTCCACAAATTGACACTCGAGCAGGACTTTTATATATATAGCGAATGCTATTTATTTTAGAGAGATCCAGCGTTCGCTCAACCAAGATTGGGCAGAAAGATACACTTGGACCACCACCTGATGCCACAACTCCCCATGCATCCATACAACATACAGCCAAACAAGAAAAAACATATCCACAGAAGAAAAAAGCCTCAACGCTTGCCATTGCGAACGCTGAGCTGGCGACAACAAACACCAACAATACGCGAATGCCATCCATCCATCCATCCTCTCGCTCTCTCTGAGCTGAGCGTGTCGCATCAATTGGCCAAGTGGCAGCTTTGAAACCGCGCGTGCCTGATTCATTTGCTTGCGCTTTCGTCAATCACAAATGGCTTGCAAGACATTCTTTCCACATTTTGCATCACCACGCGCTCTCTCCTCCTGCTGGACTGCTGAGGATCCCTGGTGCAGGCAGGATGGGGGTTTAGGATTTGGACTCACTCGCCTCTGCATCATCATCACGCCCTGGTCGTTGTTTATTGCCACTCCTCAGAGTCCCAATCCAGCTGGTGGTGTCTCCACTTGGCACAGGTATAATGGTCGTTGTCAATCCAAGTACAACCCATTTGCAATGGAGCTCTTGGAATTCCATGTGGAGCCAAACTCCAAAACCCAAAAATCCAAGCAGATTATTTGGATTACGAAACAAGCGGACCACGTATCAGAAAACACCCGATTGGCTGGCTCAGAACCAGGCCAAAACGAGAGACTTCGTCTTTGGTTTGCGGGTCACCAGCAGTGTTGACGCGCGTGTTGATGCTGTCGAGGTATCCATTTCGCAGTTTTCCCCCAGCATCATCACGCCACGCACAGCACCCGCAGGGAGCGTCAACGCAGACCTGGAACAAATTTTGTCCTTGGTCACGTGGTGCTGGGGCTCTAGGGCTTTCGCGTGGAGCTTCTTCCATTAGACATGCTGCAGATGCACTTCAGAAACAGACGGGCAGTGCGGTAGACTCACACACACGCGAGTCTCTCGCTCTCTTCCTCTCTCAATCGTGCGGCGAGAGCAGAAGAATAGATAGATTTTGTTTAAATACTTCTGAGCAGCGAATGACGTGATAGCTTTGTCATTTTTCCATGGCGGCCATAGTTTCCGAAATAGAATAGAAGGGCGTCTTGCTGCTCTTAGCATTTTATGATATTTAGAAACTATGGGGCCGATCTCGCTCTCATAATCTCGCAAAATCTTTTTCTTTCTTCTTTCTGCGGGTCCGTATCGTTTTCGTTATCCGCTCATAGTTTAGTTCCCTTTTGTGCCTATCTATCTTTCGATCTGCGAGATGCAGAGAGCGATCCACATTAGAGCGATCCCATATTACACGAGTCGGTTGGGTATTTTTGAAAAAGCACAATCTCTATACAATTATAACAGGCGGATGGTTGTGGTCGGTTCTGAGTCGAAACTCAGACAAATCTGAGGACGATGTTGATGTAGACAAATCGACCCACCTTTCCTTTTTCCGGCCTCTCTCATGTTTCTGTTTCCGTTCCATTCGCGCAATCATCCCACGGAAATGGCTCGTAAACGAAAATAGGCAATTGGCTCAGGCGGTTTATAACCGCACTCCCTCTCACAGCCAAAGCGCCATATAAAAAAAGAACACACTTCAAGCCGCCAGTTCCCAGTCAGTTCTCTCACTCTCTCACTCCGCCATCTCATTCTAACTTGCGACCGGCCGGCGCCACATCAAGCCAAGCACAAACCACGCTCACACAACATACCCAGCGCCCGCGCAAGTCACATTGCCTCTCTCACTCACTCACACAGCCAGTTCCAGCTCAGCGTCAAAGAAGTCAAGCAAGTCAAGGACTCAGCGACCTTCACTCCTTCCGATAGAAGAAAGAAAAGTCCCGCGCCTGCCAGTACTGTACGCACGGTACTTTTATTCCCTTCCACACGAGCGAGCGAGCGACATCCAGACCAGCCAAGGCACAAGCGCCAAGCGAGCTCATTGCAAAATCGAACCAGTCGAGCGCAGAACAAGAGAAAGAAACGAGCTGAGCAGCTGAGCAAGAGCGCGCGTCTGTGTGTGATTTCCACCCGCAGAACAACAACAACAAGGCTCCATCTATCCTATTCAGGCTACAAGTTCATTCGGTCGAAGCGAACGAGAGTGTCGTGCAGCACCCCTCGGTTTTCTTCTATCCATCGATCGATTTAAGCCATCTAGCTAGCTATCTGCTCGCCATCCTCCGACCACCTCAAGACCAACAAGAGCGAGTGAGTGGCTTTATTGGCATTTGCGATTCGGAAGTGCAGTACTCAAGCCCTCTCCCCTCCAGAGAAAAGCCTGCTATTCAAGATGGACCTCGCGATTCGAGTCAACGTGCGCTACGCGGCGCCGCCCAACTCGCAGATCAAGGACGCGCTCCGTCTGTTCAAGAGCCCGCGCTGGGTACAGTCGATCATCCGCTACATCATGCCGCAGCTCAACAGCGTCTCGCCCGCCGCCGTGCACGTGATCGACATGCTCAAGAAGAGCATGGTCGCCCCCGAGTGCGACGCCGCGAGCTGCGTCGTGTGCATGGAAGCGATGAAGAATCCGTGTGTCGAGCTGCCCTGCCATCACCAGTTCCACGAGCACTGCATCGAGCCGTGGCTCAAGATGCACAGCACGTGCCCGACGTGCCGCCATCAGCTGCCCACTGATGCGTACACCAACTACAGCGTCTACGCGATTAACACGACGATCATCCTGCAGCAGTCGCAGGCCCGGATGCCGACCGCCGAGCTGCTCGAGTTACCTGCCAGCAACCAGATCATCCGCGCGATCGTGAACGCGCGCGTGCGAAGGAATGTGCCCAACGACCCACAGGCGCCAGTGCTGTCGTCTACATCTGCTGCCACGGAGAACCTGCCGCTCACCGCGGTGGAGCTGCCGATGCTGGTGCAGGACACGCCAGTGATGAACGCCAGCGTGCTGCAGCGCGGCACCGAGCTGTCCGCGACGCTGCCGCCATGCATTTCCGAGCCAGTGGTGCCTGTCCTGCAGCGCAACTCTGCGCGCCGACGATGCCGTGAGGAAGACGTATCGCGCATGAACAAGCGCGCGCGGCTGAGCGAGTCTGCGGACGAGAAGGACATCTCCGCGTCGGTATGAAAAGCCATTCGTCAACCAACCGCAAGTGGCGAACCCCAATTTTAGACTTTCAGGTAATAGGAACACCCCCTTAATTATGCAGCCAGCGAGCGGAGTGAGTGGCATGGAGTCAGACCAAATAGGCAGTCGGTCTCTCATCCGCCATCCAGCCATTGTTAGCCATTTTCTAATCCAAGCAATACAATTTGTACCAGTAGATCACCAACACCAGTCATATTGTTCTGCTTCTTATTTCCTGTATTGGTTGTATTGCTTATGATCATCATCACACCTCAGCTGATTGCTCTACAGCAGCAATTGCGGCGTGAGCTTGGCTCGCATGGACAGGATGCGCACAAGCTCGAAGAGGTCCATGGCGGATTCGCTGGTAACGTCAGGCGGATGATTCACGGTCCACGCGACAATCTCGTTGAACGGCGCCACCAGTTGCGTAATCTTTGCTGTCGACGCTTTCGTCCTGTTGTTGTTGTTGCGGCTGTCAGCATGGCTGGCGACCAGCAGGATGACGCAGACCACGTGCAGCAGCATCACGTACTGGTCATCCTCGCCGCGGATCTCCATTGTCAGTGCTGGGTTGTTCACGACAGCCGAGCCGCTCGCACACGCCAGCGGCAACAGGAACGACAGCGCTCGACGCCATTCCATCACATTCTCCAGCTTTTGTGCCAGCGTTGCTGCTTGGCTGTCATCGTCGCCGTCCTCTTTACCTAGCAGCAGGTTGACGAGCATCCCAAGTGCGAGCGTGAGCGTCGGGAGACTGGGGCCATCGCCGCCACTACCATTATCAGCAGCGCTGTCGGCGATCTGCGTGCACAGCGAGCAGCAGAAGCGCAACAAGCGCTTGAGCACAGATGCGTCTTGGGAAAGCGCCGCGGCGCCTTCGGAAGTCGCACTGATCTGCAGCAACCCGGGCAGCAGGAAATGCAGTTGGTCGATATTCTGCATGTTGAGTTGCGCGCTTGTCTCTGTGTCATCGACATCCACTTCGTCGTCCGAGTCCAGTTCGTCATCGGAATCCAGCTCTTCTTCTTCTTCTTCTTCTTCTTCTTCTCGAATGCTGCTATAGCTCGCTTGTGGTTGCTGTGATGCGGTCAGCAATGGTTCGTACAGCACCAGGAACGGAACCAGGTCCACGAACTGCGCCATGCAGGAGTCGGAATCCTCGGCGATCCAGGCACTGACTACGCGCACACTCGCGTACACGACCGCGTCCAGTTGGAAGACTGAGGCTGCGTGATTCTCTTTCAGGTCGCGGTATTGATGGGTCTTCATAAACTCACGCGCCAGGGTGACAAACTCCAGGATCACAGTGAACGCCTGTCCAAAAGATTGCTTCATCTCCAGCAAGACGTCGTACGGGAGCATCGGTTCACTATCATCCTCCTCATCTTCATCATCATTCAGACTGGCGACCAGTGCACCAATGACCATCTCGACAATGTCGTAGCACACAGGGAGCACGTGGAGCACGCGCTGGACCTCGCGTTCCTGGCGCTCCGCCTCATCCACTTGCTCGAGCTTCTTCTCCTCCATCTGGATGAGCGCGAGCTCCACGTCGTCGAGCATGAGTTTGATCTCGATGGCCACAAGCTTGAGCACGACCAGCACAAACTTTCCCCCAGAGCCAGACTCGGGTGCTCCGATTCGCTGCGAGTCTGTCTTCGTCGCAATATCTGAAAGCATCCATGACGTCCCGGCGTGCTTTATCAGCTGGTGAATGAACTTGAGGCACTCGTCGCGCTCCTGGTGCGGCCATTTCGAGCGCAGGAAGCGGAGAATGCCCTGGCGAACGCTGTCGAGATGCGGACGAAGCAGCTCAAACGATACTCTCCCAGTGTCATCATCGATTTCTTCTTCTTGTTGATCAATCAGCGCTATGAACTTGTTGAATATGGAGAGCACTCTGATGGACACTGCGCCGCTAGTGTGTGGGAAATTCGAGCACATGAACTCCATGTTGTTCTGCGAGAGGGTGGTCCAGAGCTCTGGCCCACTGGCGAGCTTATCGAAGAGCGACCAGAACGCTTCCAGCGTGTATGTGGTTTGCTGGTTGGTCTCGTCACTTGTGATTTCAGTATCGAGGCTGGATGCTGCTTGTGTCTGCTTCTTGATTGCGCTGATCGCTTGTGCCAGGACACTTGAGCTCAAGAAGAGCTAAATGCAAACAACAAGCGATACCACGAGTTAGCATTCCATTTGTGAACAACAAGCAAAGATGCGAATTGGTAGCAACGTACGTCTTTGCCCTTCGCAATGTCGACCACGCCATTTAAAATGCGGAAGCAGTCGTCCTGGGCTTCACGCGTACAGCTCTGGGACTCGAGCTGCTGCAAGAGGAACCTGATCAGGTTCTCGTCCGCGAACTGCTCGGCAATCAAGATATCGGTGCAAAAGCTGCATAACGAGAGAGAATAGTTGCATTTAGTACTAGATCACTTCAATTCTTGGTAGCGTGTGGTAGATAACGAGTGATGTACCTGGCGATGAGGTTGAGACCCAGTGTTTGGAACGACGACAGTGAGCCTTCGGCATCGGTTCCTGATAGAAACACAAATGACCACAAGCACATCAGAATTAATAGACATGATCATGTAGATATACACACTCCATCTCTTGTTACCTTTTGTGTGCAGCAGCCGCAGGAAGAACTTGACGCCGACGGTCGCGAGCACCTGGCGGCGCACTTCCTGCAATTGTTCCCAGGGCAGGTCGTTGAGCTTCGTGACCATGAGCAGTCCCGCGAACTTGTGCTCGTCCGACTTGCCCTGCAGGACCTGCAGACAGTGCTGGATCTTCTGCTCCATCGCTGCGCTGTTACTTGCTGCAGGCGCTGGTGCATGGACCATCTCTTCCTCTGCTGCTCCTGCCACTGGAGCCATGGTGATCGATCGATTCTGGATTTGTGACACAGTTTCGACTGGTTTGACGGATCAACTCACTATAGTGACAATGCTGCACGATTAGTGACTAAGGTGGATGAACCTAAGTACTGGTAGTTGATCGATCGAGCCAACACACTTTGCCATTTTCTTCATGGAAGAGCACTTCTCAATGTACATACAGCCTTGTTTGAGCGTTAGTGTCACACAAAGGACTAAGCTACTCATCAAAAACCAGGGAAGGTAGGAATCTACATGAAGTCCTCTTCGTATGCGTTGACGCTGCTCAGATCAGCAGCAGCCTCCAATTTGCTGCTGGATTCGATTTTGTCTCGCGTCATGAGTGACCTAGATGCGCAACAAAATAAAAAAATGAACCCAAGTCCTTATACGTGGGCGCGTGGATAACTGAAGTACGTACGAGTAGCTGCGGAGTTCTTTCTGCTGTTTGTAGTCCTCTTTGGCTTTTCGATCCGCCGCTTCGACGACCTGGCGCTGCTTCTTGCGCTCCGCCTTATACAGCAGCTCCCGCTTTCGTCTTTCCTCTATGCACCCAGATACACATAAAATTCACACTTTAGTATAAAGAAATGAAATGCAAGATGGAGACAGAGCTAAAATACGAATGCAAACCTTCCAAGTCTGGGTATTTCTCCAGTTTGGTCCTGTTGAGTGCCTTGATGATGTCGCGGTCCTTCTCCTTCACGTCGTACGTGCGCACCTACACACCAAACATTTGATTAGAAATGTAACCATTGCTAGGCACAAAATAGGCAAACGTACTCTGTCAGGGTGATTGAAGCCCACTTCGCCAACTTCCATCGCCTGGGTCTTCTTCAAGTTGCGCCACTTCGTGTACACCTGTTGCCGCATTTCATGAGAAGCAGTCAAAGTCTGCATCCATTTTTCACAAAGAAGCGGATTCGCTTGCTCACCACAGCGACGCTCTTCTTCTTGGAGCCTTCAATCGAGTTTTCCTGTGTGGATCGGAGAGATTTGGTTCACAAACGGCATTTCTCAACTCGAAAGCAGTTGCAACAGGCTGACAAACCTTCACGAGCTGCGCGCATTCCTCAAGACACGTTTCCGAGATATCGTCCACCGCCGACTTGCCCTGTTATACCAGAAATAATCACGTCAGCAGCATTGGCATTGGCAACGGATGAGCTGTTTGCAGCAGTGAGAATGGCGATTGTCCAACCAACCATCGGTAATCGAAGGTAGACGTGCGCAGATGACAAGTCATCGACATGGAACCTGTACAACCACCAACAGACGCACACACAGCTCGTCAATGTTGTACGAAACGCAATAGCACGATTGATAAGCACCATCAGAAGAAGCAACGCGCACCATATATCCTCGAAGAAGCCATATCGGATGAGGTCTTCGTTCTCAAACTTGTCCTTGCCCATGTAGATGGTGTGGCCCTCTGGATACATGGCAGCGGCAGCAATCAGTATTAGCAGGAGCGCCTTTGCGTTCACTATTAGGTACAACAAACACATTCAGGTCCAGCAAAGGGCGCGCGCGCACCGGAGGACGTGAAGTAGAACACCATCGCTTCCTTGGCCCGCTTCTTCGTCGATCACTTTCCACCCGCCAATTGAATGTGGCATTCAAAATGTTTTGGTTGTTTGACCTTTTCAGCCAATCAAGCTCTAAACACATTTCTATTGGCTAAAATATATTGTACCATCTAATGGTACAGTGTACCATCTTCTATCTGTGAATGACGGTACACAAGAGGAGTCAGCACTTTTTGAACCTCCTGCTTTCCGAACTTTTTTGGTTTTTGTCACAGAGCGCGCCTTGAAATCCCTCGCAATGGAAAGAACACGAGCGAGCGCACATTTGGCGGCACGAGTTGACAACCTAATCGACCGCTCTTGCAATGCTAGAAAAATTGCCATGAGCTCGTATCAATGTATACAGTATGCGCATCATTAATGCTTCGCTTGGGGTAACATGCATCGTCACCTTGGAGGCTGAGATATAGGTTATGGATCGCGCTTTCCAGTAAAAAAATGACTGTGAAAAGCTCACCCAAATGGAGTTTGGAAGAGGGGTAGGGCCCCGAATTTTCGTTTTCTGTTGTTTGTTGGACCCATGTTTTTTCTATTGGGTTACTCGGTCTGCGGTTTAGACTCATCTCTGGACTATTTAGATGTAAATTCATTAAATAGGAATAATAAACCTCAATAAACTAAATTATTATGCTCAAGGTCCCCAACACGTTCTGGCCTCCCTCCCTCAGCGTTTTTTTTGCTCCTCACTGCACTTCAGTATGGAAACTGCTGTGTGGGTCGTTTTCTACGCTGTCAGCTGAGCTATCCGCCCGGTCGCCCGCCGTCTGTCTGGCGCTCGTTCAAGTCAGAGAAAGCTCAAGGAGCCTTTGGGAGAAAGCAAAGGCGAGCAGTTTCCCATCTGCCAGCCAGACGATAGATCACTCGCAGCGTCTTATCCCAACAAGGCCACGAGCTCCTTCATTCGAACCTCCTCTGTCTGCGTGGATCCATCAAATATGCTCACCACGCGCTCGTTCACGCTGCTCGCGACCGCTGCGCTCGCGGCGCTTGTCGCGGTCCCCGCGGGCGTCAACGCGGCGGTGGAGGTCCCAAAGTACTACTGTGAGACGGACGCCGACTGCGAGGCCAAGTTCCCCGACACGGTCTGTATCGCGGTCGACAATTACGGCGACGTCGTGCGCAAGTGCACGCCCAACACGAAGGACCGCCCGGCGTGCCGCGGCGGTCAGCCGGGTCTCTGCCCGTCGTACCAGAGCCCAGAGATCAGCTACTTGAACGCGCACTGTGTGTTTGTCGCAAAGGACACCGACGCGACCGCGACAACCTCAGCCGCTTCGGCAAGCGCGAGCTCCAGTGGCAGTGGCAGTGGTGCCTCTGCGAGACGATTCCTCATGATGGCAGCGGACATGGCCTCGTCCAAGGCAACGGTGGAGACCGTCACGGCCTCGAGTGGAAGCAGCGCCAGTGCTGCTGTCGGTGACGGATCGACGAGCAGTAGCTCGGCTGTGACGACCACGGGCGAGAATTTGGGGGCGTATGCAAAGGTGACCATCGGCAAGAAGGTCGTGACGGGCCAGTTCGTGTGCATCGATGTGTCGGACTGCGAGAACAAGGCGTACGACACCACGACCTGCGCGCCAGCGACCTGCGGCTCCCCAAACTCGAAGGAGCAGTGCAACAACCACGGTACGTGCACGTACAAGAGTATCCAGACGATGACCAAGCGCACGTGCATGTGCTACAAGGGTTTCCAGGGCGACAAGTGTCAGCAGGAAGTCTCAGCTGAGTGTGACGTGGACTGCGGCATGGGCGGTGACTGTGTCGACGGAGAGTGCGTCTGCAAGAAGGGCTGGGACGGCAAGAAGTACAAGGATAAGCAGGGCAAGCCGAGCCAGCGCTGCACCAAGTGCACGAACGACCAGGCGTGCCAGAACAGCAACCCGTGCGACATTGAGACCGGCTCGTGCGTGTGCAACCCGGGCTACTTTGGCTCGACTTGCGGCGCCACGGAGGACTCGTGCACGAACAAGAATTGCTACACGGGCAACTGCCAGGTGCTCGCAAACGGCAGCTCGGCGTGCTTCTGCCCGCTCTGCTCGCCGACGTGCGACATGTGCAAGACCAAGGACTGCTCGACGTGTCCATCGGCGGGCTCGACCATCGAGATCTCCAAGGCTGTGGTCTTCGTGTCGGCGGTCTTCGGGCTCCTGATCGCCAACTTCGCGCTCTAGATAGCAGAGCACAGAGGACCCACGTAAAGCCACCCATTCTTAAGTGTTGGCGCCCCCATGTCGCTCGCCAATGTATTTCATTTTTTTCTTCTTTTAGAGTTGTTTTCCCTCGTCTTCTTGGTTGAGTGCGGTGAAGAGCACGAAGCCCTTTGCATGTTTCTCCCTTGCTAGCGTTGTGATCTGTTCGGCTTGTCATTTCCCCAGTCTTTTCATGCGAATTCATGGCGGACATAAGGCACTTGACCTGGTTGATGAGCTCTCACTATCGACCTGCAATCAATCCTCAAACACAGACAAGTCACCAACTTCTTTGTTTCTTTCATGCAAATGGGGATAATTCAAGGCGAACGAGGAAGAGCAAAGAGGCGGGACCTGGTCATTTGTATGTCTTTCCCATCCATCCTTCTTCGTCTCCTCCTCGATACTGCGCCTCGTCCGTTCCTCGGGTGTATTTTGATTAACACTAATGATGGCTGCCTGCTTATGCGGACGTGCCGTCCACGCTCATCATGAGCGTGATCGTGTCGCCCTTGAGCAAGATGCGTCCTAACGGTGTGCGCTTGAGGTTCTTCACGTCGAGCTCCTCGGCGTCGTCCAGCACGAGGTTCATGTATTCGTCAAAGCCCATAATGCGCCCCTCGATGCGGGAGTTCACCTGCTCGTATAACCAGATCTGAACGCGCGCTTTCTGTTTTCATTCGCAGCACATACACACATAAGCAGGCAAAAATGAGCGGGGGGGGTTAGGAAATCTGCCGTCATTCGCATCCACGCGCGACTCAATATTGACTTGCAGAGCGACACCACAGGCACGTACGTTCTGGAGGAATCGGAACATCAGGTTGATGGGCTGGGTCATCGGCTTCTGGACTTTCGTGCTCATGGTGCTTGCTTTGGCTTTAAAAAACTGGTGTGGCGGGCGGGTTCTTGTCTTTTCGCTCTGTTCATAGGAAGAAGCAACACAGGAGCGGCATTCACGCAGCGACTGTTAGATACTATTGGTAACAGACACAAACAACGTGCCGCACGCAGCGTCTCCGGCCTCCAAGGCGACCGCATCCGCGCCCGCGATCTCCCATTCAGCTGCATACCTCTTCCGTTGTTTTTTGCTTTCCTTCCCTTTGCTGCAAAATGCAAAATGCAAAATGCAATGGTCGGGGTGGCTGTATTGATGCACCTATTTGACCAATCAGAACTCTCATTAAACACATACAATTGTTTGATTGGTTAAAAGTGATAATATAGGCTCAAAAGATCGCTCTATTTGGGTGAAAATTGGTTGGATTTTTTGTTTGGAGTTTGTATTGGGAAGAGCCACACAAAATGCAGCCAACATCCAGGTGTCTTCAGATGACTTGGCTGTTCACGGTTGTCCGATTTCGATCAGCGCTCTAACCCATCATGAGCGACGCCACAACAGCGACGAGAACGGCTCCGATCGAGATGGTCACTGAAGACGCCGCGCTCGGGCACGTCGAGCAATCCTTGGTCGGGCATTTCGAGCACTCTGGATCGCAAGTTGGGCACATGCACACAGCTTTGGCGTCCACTAACTGGCAGTTGCCTGTGTAGCAATTCGTGGTCACACACTCATCTTCCACGCCGCCGCAGGTGGTGCCAGTGTAACCCGCTGCACAGCTGCACTTGCCAGTCTCGATGTCGCACGTGTTACTGTTCTCGCACGCCAAGTCGTTCGTGCACTTGGTGCAGCGCGAGTCCGCCTTGCCTTGCTTGTTCTTGTACTTCTTGCCGTCGAAACCCGCGTGGCAGACACATTCTCCGTCCACGCAGTCACCGCCCTGCCCGCAGTCCACGTCACATTCACCAGACTCGGTCTTCTCACACTTGGTGCCCGAGAAACCCTTGTAGCACATGCAGCTGCGCATCTTGATGTCCTGCTTGCTGGTGTGGGTGCATGTACCTTGGTTGTTGCACTGCTCGACTGAGGTCGAGTCACCGCACTTGGCAGGTCGGCACGTGGTTGGGTCAGCGGCCAAGTTGTCGCACTCAGACAAGTCCGCACACTTGAAGATACCGTACACCGTCTGGTTGCCGATCTTGTACGACGCGGATGCCACCGCAGCCGCCATGGAGTCGCTTCCGCTCGAGGTGCTATCGCCGACAGTGGTCCCGGTCGTTGTCGTTGAGTCGCTCGAGCCGCTCGATTCGGTGGTCGTCGTGTCTTCAGCTGGGGCCACAGTCAACGGGGCTCTCGTAGCCGACGTCGTCGTGGTCGAGCCCGAGGATGAGCCCGCCGCCTTGACCGTCGCCGCAGGGGAAGTGGTGGTCTGGAGAAGGCGCGCCGCAGTCGTCGCAGCCGGTGCAGTCGTCGTCGTCGTCGTCGTCGCCGCCGCTGGCGCCACCGAGTCGTCCGCGACGAAGATGCAGTGCGCGTTCAGATACCCTCTCGAGGTGTCTTGGTACGACGGACAGAGACCGAACTGACCATTACGGCACGCTGGGCGAGCGACGGTGTTGGGCGTGCACTTGCTGATCGCGTCCTCCGCCTCAATAGTGATGCACACCGTGTTGGGCCAGCTGGCGCAGTCCGCGTCGGTCTTGCAGTAGTACGCCGGCGTCTCGGTCGTGTTCGTGGCGGCCAAGGCGCCCTGAGACGAGAGCGCCGCCGTCGCCAGCACGAGCATCCACGCGAGTCCGCTGATCTGCATCCTGTCTGCTTATCTGTGTCCTGAGATGCTTGGAGAGTCTGCTTGTCCTGAGCTCTTCGCGTCGGCTGCGCTATTGGGAAATGGCCACCAGGAAGCTTTTTAGGCGAAAGAAAAAGCCAATAAATAGAGCGAGATGCACGTAATTTACTGTAAATTTAGAATTAAAGATCCATGACGTATAAAACTTGTAATAGGCGCAAGCAAAGGGTTGCTATAACGTTTCCAAATCTTAGACGTAAATCGATTGGCGCAAAGAAAACATCTCAATTCCGTACTGACTCTGTATTTAGGTTTTTACTTTGTGGGAGAAAATTTCCGGAAGAGAGCGCGAATTGCAGCGAAATGGCCTTTCTCTCTCAAAAAGCGGGTGAGCGACCGAACGACATCCAGGAAACCACCCCACGCCAGTCTCCCAGCAAGAAACAAAAAACAGGTGATCACAGTTAACAATCGCCGCATGCTGGGATTTATTTCTTTGCATGAATGGCTGAGCACTGGTGCCATGTTGCATGCGTCGGAAATTTGTGCTCTCTTATGTGTGTTGTGTGTGGCGATAGAGCTCAAGGTGTTCATTAACCCCTTATAGGTGGGGGAAACTTGTTTGGCACCATTTGCAATTTTTCGTAAATTATTCTGTGCCTGATTCCTGCTGTGTCACTAGAAATCAGTAGGCCACTAATTTGAGAATCTCGCCATCAACCATGGCTTCCAAGCGACGCGGGTGGATTACGCTTCCTGTTGAATGGGGCGCGTTGCTGCTTGCTTCGCTCCGTTTTGCCTGCTCCGCGCAGTTGCAGCAACATGAGCAGCGCCAGCGCCACACAGTCACCGAGTCCAGGCCAGCGAGGCATTGTCAACTCCATAGACCAAGTCGAGGACCACTGCTCAGAAGGTACGAACGAAAGCTCGGTGGGTCGACCCTGGGTTCACAATTGGCGGGACCGTTCTCTAACGTCCCTAGATCCTCTGTCTGCGTGTGTCTAGACTTCTTCGCTGCAGAAGATGACGCGTTTCTGGACTCTGTATCGGAGATGCTGCAGCGCTTGACAGAGGAGTGTGAGAAGGCGTTAGAATGGTCCAGCGAGTCCGAGGCGACTGTGGAAAATGCAAGCGAGGCGTTCAAGAGCATTGCGAGCATGTGCAGACACGCAGGGCTGGAAGTAGTCAACGTTGAAGAACTCAATGCAATCGAGGCAAGCAATGATGCACTTCCATTGATTCCAGCTGCACCTGACACGAATTTGTCGATTGAGGTACCGTCGCCGAGCTTCTCAGGGTCCGGATTGTCCAGGCGAGGGCCCATTTCAACAGGGTCATGTGCAAATGCGAACAGCAGAGCCTGGTCAAGCCAAGTGGGGTCTTTGTGTGACCCTGTCGATTCTGCAAAGGAGCGTGACAATGACTCACGGTTCGCTATGAACCCAGTGCGAAGAGAGGAGATCATCGAAATCGAGCTGACCGATCTGCTCACCCACACGCATGAAGAGATCCAGCATTGCAGAAACCAGCTGATCGACCAACTCCACCAAGCAGACACGAGGCATTCCGAAGCTCACGTGCAAACGCAAACAGACATGGATATGCTTCAACGCGCGCTCGAAAGCTCCCAGACGGAGATGACGAGGATTCAACAGGAAGTGCGAGACACAAAGCAGAATATGGCAGCACTGCAAACCTCAGTTTTGGAGTCCCAGAGATCGATGGAGGCAGCGATGAAAGACCAAACGCGACAGTGGAAGGCGATCTGCAACGACCTCATCGTGGAGAAGCGCAATGTTGCCAAGAAGCTCGCAGAAGAGCGGGGTAAGTGTGCCTCGCTGAAGGAGCATCTGGCAATGCACGACAACCAGGACCACACGAGAGAGAGACGATCCAGCCCTCAATCTAGACGAGATGTCTACGCCTCGCCGATTTCTCCATCGCATAAAAAAACGGTGCCTGAGATAGAGCTGGAATCACCCAAAGCTTCATCATTGTGTCCAGCGAGTCCGCTTGCAGCGTTATCGTCAATGGACCATGACTTTGAGCTCCTACACAGCGATCTGTACAGCGAGGGGAGAGACGGCTCGATAGGCAGCCCTGGTTTTCGATCAGCATCATCAGTAGGAGACAGTGGTCGTGGTGGCAATTGCAAGAGCGCGTCCATACACTCGCCAAAGCGCAAACTCACATCCAGCGACCTCTCGACCTCGCACACGAGCAACTCTCGGCATCGCAGCCACTCTGTCGCGAGCAGCAGCCGCAGTGGGGTCTCTTCTGGAGTAAAGATGCTGCAGCTGAAACTGGAGCCGCACTCTGAGCGATCGTCAACGCCAACAGCGAGCTTCCGGCGGTACTACCTGTCTTCAAAGCAGCAGCTCTCTACCAGCAACAACAGCAACAGTAGCAGCAGCCGCATCGCGCCACTCACCTAACAAATTGAACGGAATGTATCCATCTCTGGAAAATGTGATAGAAAATGTGGTCATTTTAGTATACACTGTGATAGTGTGTATTATAGACCATGATCTATAAATAATATTTAAACACTCATGGGTTGTAAATCAGAAGTATATGTTTCTTATTTTTGAATAATATAATCCCATTTTGAATTGAAAACCTCAAAACCTCAAAACCTCAAAACTGAAAGTTTTTTCGGTCTTGAAACTCGTGAATGGCTCAAAAATGTACTCTTTTTGGCTTAAATATGTAATTCCACCCAAGAAAATGTTGACGTCAGGATTTTGCCGTGCGGGCCCAGCATGGGGTCATGGTCATTTCCCGAATCTTTCGCCATTGCTGAGCAGAGAGAGTGAGTGACCATGCGCGTCGTCCAGCCCCTCGCTCTGCGCTTCAGCGCTACCACCGCCGCCAAGAAGACCGCCGTCCGCAATGGCGCCGCCGCCCAGCGTGCTGGGTTCGCCACGCAGACCGCGCTGCCGGGATGGTTCAAGCGCATGCAGACCACGAACGAGTTCAACCTGCCGCGCCTGCCGGTGCCACAGGTCGGCGACACGCTCACGCGCTACTTGGAGACGATCCGTCCGCTCGTGAGTGAGAAGGAGTGGAAGGCGCACGCGAAGCTCGCGCACAAGTTTGAGAAGGAGGAAGGCCGCAAGCTGCAGGAGTTTTTACTCAAGCGCGAACTCTCGCAAGCCATGGGAAAGGCGTACCCGTTCAGCTACATTGAAGCCGACTGGGACAAGATGTACCTCGGTGGACGCTACGAGTCGCCGATCAATGTGAACCCGGCGTACGGCATCGTGGACGAGACCGAGGGCAACTTGAAAGGCATGATCCCGCGCTCGGCGGCGTTTGTGCGCTCAGCGGTCAAGTGGTGGGAGAAGGTCAAGAACAGCGAGCTCGAGCAGGACAAGAACCAGTGCATGTTCAGCTTTGCGCGCCAGTTCGGCACTGCGAAGATCCCGCAGCTCGAACGCGATGTGCTGGTGTCCACCCCTCGCTCGTCGCACATTGTGGTGCTCAAGGGCAAGCAGTTCTTCAAGCTGAACGTGCTCAGCCCCGACGGCAAGCAGTTGCTCTCGCAAGCTGCGCTTGAGAAGCGTCTTGACGAGATTTTGAACTCGTCGGAGAAGTCGGAGCACGATGACCTCGACGTTTCCGCGCTGAGTGCTGAAAACAGAGACGAATGGGCTCGTATTCGTGATGAGCTGATTGCGTTCGATGCCGTCAACGAGCAGTCGCTGAGCGCGATCGACTCCGCGCTTTTCGTCTTGGTGCTGGAAGAGCGCACGTCGCAAGATACCAAGGATCGCATGGAGTTGGCGCTGCACGGCAAGGGCTCTGGTCGCTGGTTCGACAAGGTGCAGGTCGCAGTTCAGCCGGATGGCCACCTGACTGTGAACTTTGAGCACTCATTCTCGGACGGCACGTCCTGGAACCGCTGGCTGCATGAAGTGTGGCACGACATGCGCGAAACGAACTCTGGGTTCTCGCCATTGAAGGAGCTCCCAGAATTTGTCGATGCGGAAAAGCCCGCGAAGCTCAACTGGAAGCTCTCGAACAACCTCGTGGAAGACCTCAAGAAGGCCGAGTCGAACTTTGCCAAGTTTGCCAGCAACCTCAACACGGAGTTCCTCGCGTACACAAACTTTGCGAAGAACGAGTGCAAGCAGTGGAAGCTCAGCCCCGACGGCGTGGCGCAGATGGCGCTGCAGCTGGCGTTTGTGCGCGCGCACGGCAACGTCGCTGCGACGTACGAGTCGTGCTCGACGCGCAACTTCCTGCACGGACGCACGGAGACGATCCGCTCGCTCACGCCCGCCGCTGCAGAGTTTGCGCGCGCGGTCGCTGACGGCAACGCGTCGACAGAAACGCAGCGCGAGCTGTTTGTCACCGCCGTGAACCGCCACGTGGAGATGGCCAAGATGGCGCAAAAGGGGCTCGGTGTCGACCGCCACCTGACTGCGCTTACGTCGATCGCGAACGAGAGCGGCGTGGAGAGCGAGTTCCTGAAGAGCCCTGTGCGCGCTGCGAGCACGAACTTCCAGGTCTCGTCCAGTAACGTGACCACGCCGTTCCTGCAGTACTTCAACTTTGGCGCCGTCGTGCCGGATGGCTACGGCGTCGGCTACTTGCTGCACAGTGACACGATCAACGTGAGCTTGACCAACTTCAACGACAGCAGCATCACCGACGGCAAGAAGTACAAGCAGGCGATCAAGGAGTCGCTCGACACGATCAAGGCGCTCGCGGACTCCACGCCAGCCCCATAAAGAACTGTGCTGTGTTGTTTGTGGTACCAAAGTTGAAAGAACTGAAGAAATATGCACGGAATATATGGTGGAAATGGTTTGAACGATGGCGTTGGTGCTCGCAACTTTGCCAGGCGCTTCTTCGGTGTGGTTTGGGGCTTTGATGCAATGGGGGAAGTTGTTTGTAGGCTTCTCTATTCAACGCTGGTTCTTGTTTGCTGTATGTTTCCAATTTGTGGTTGCATTTTCATACAAGACGTCCTCTGTTCTTGATTCGTCTTGGGGGACTCTTTATGTATCTAGACGCTGTATGCCGCTTTGAAATGGCGGAGAAGCGCGCCACCATTGAACTCCACCACCGCGTGGACTTCCTTAAAGCTCTCCACGAACACAGCGATGTCTTCGAGTACCCTGTTCATCAATCAAAGGAATACGTGAAGAGATTGTCAGCAAACCAGGGCGCTTTAAAAGGCGGATGAGGACAAACATTGTCACTTACCTCGTCTTCCCTGCGGAGGTCTTTGGCTGCACGAGCTTGAAGCACTCGGGCAGCTTCTGTGAGAACATGTCGAACACGCGCGACATGACGTCCTTCATTTGTGTGGGCGAGAGCACAGGGTGCAGCACTGCGTGGAGCTTCAGCGTGCTTTGCGTGATGCCTCTCATCGGGTTTGTGGGGATCGTGAGGCTCGACGCGTCGTAGTTCACCTGTATCAGCACACGCAAACGAACAGTCAGACAACAAAGTTCACGCTGTTATACGCAAGGGCTCAAGTGCATTTCAAAGCCAACCTCAGCCGCCACATTCTCCAAGAACCGCTTCATGATCTGGTCCTCGACGATGTTTGTGAACTTGCTGAAAATCTTCTCGTTGTGCTCGGCGTAGTCGCGCAGCACGCGATCGAATTCGTCCAGGAGCAGCTTCTGGCGGTCAGTGAAATGTGCCGCCAGTGCGGCCTTGATGTGGGGGATCAGGGTACTAGCGAGGTCGAGCGACTGCGATGCCAGTGCTGCGAAAGGCAGATAAACAAAGTGCCAATTTCGGTTAGTTCCCAGCCAATGCACCGTCGACAAGGAGAGGAAACGCGACTCGTACCCAGATGTCTGGCCGAAATGCTCTTCAGACGCGCGATTTGCATCGCCCCAGCACCTAGCACGAGCTGCGTCGTCCTTGAGTTAAATAGCTAAACGCAGCCATAAAACAGCAGCGAGAGGAATTAGAGTTTTCCAACCCCCATCAACAACAGAGAACAAAAGAACCCCGCACTCACCCTGAAGATCTCGATCGATCGTTGCAGCACGTCGGTCGCGAGCACCGGGAAGTTCGCAGCGGACGACATGTAGTTCATCACGATCTCCAGCATCAGCAGCACGGACCAGACGATGCGAAACGATTTGCCGCAAATTGACACCGCTTTGAACGGTGCGGCAGTCTCGCCAGCGACTTCGCGGTCGTCCGACAAGATCAGTGACACGCCTCGGCCGCTCGACAAATCTTCCAAGGCTTTGTGGCGCATAACGGAGATCTCGGTATTCTTCCAGAGTTCGTGGTCCAGGGTCGACACTAATTTTGCCATTTGCGTTTGGTGATACTTCTCCAAGAACAGCTTGAGCTGAGAGAACAGCGCGCCGCGCAGCGTGTAGTCCGTTTTTCCCGTAAGTTTCTCGACGTTTACGACAAAATCCATGGTCGTGTCGTACAGCAAGCGCAACTGCGGCATTGTGTATGTTGCCTGCACCTCTTTCCGCACGGCAAACAGATTCGACACACTTCGCTGCGAGAACTCGCACGTCTTCCGGATCACTTCATCGATTTCGCGGATCACGTTCGCGCATGTGGTCTTCATTTTCCAGTCGCCGAGCACTTCCTTGTCTTCACTCGAGATCTCGGACGGCGTCCATCCTTCTCCACTCTTCTTCTCTTGGCTCTCAGTGCCACCGCTGTCACCAGTATTTGCGCTCCCATTTTCACGTAGTTTAGCAACTGCAGCAGCCACCAAGTCCTTCTTTTCTTCTAGCGACGCTTGATCGATTTTCTCCTGCATTGCGTGCACAAGAAGGTCCTGGACCACGACAGCGCGCTTGAGCACCATGATGAGATGCTCAAAGATCATTTGCACACATTGCAGGAATTCGTCCGACTTGAGCGCGCGCAGCTGGATGGAGACCTTGGATTCTGCGCCAGACGACGATCCGTTCGCATCGCCATGGTCCACGCTGTTCTTGTTGCTACTCGACACCGCAATCGTCTCGGTCACCACGGTCTTGACCACGACTTTGATCTCTTCGTTGAGCTGATCGCGGTATTTTGTGATGACGTCACTGATCGAGTCCAGCCGGAAGAGCACTTCTATCAGACGCTTTGTCTCTGCAGTTGACGCGTCTCGCTCTTTGCTGTTGGTAATACTACTACTACTGCTATCTCTGCGACTCCGCGTTTCAAAAGACGACGAATCATCTTCGTGGAACATCCACTCGGGCGACGTGACAAGCGAAATGAACCGCTGCGAGATCTGTGTGATGATGAACCCGCGGTAGCCGTCAAACTTGTCACCGAGCGAGCTCAGCCCATGGATGCCTTTCAAGTGCTCTCGCAACGTTGTCTGCGCACTCTCAATCAGATCCAACGCGCTCGTATAGTCTTGGCACTGCACCAGAGCGTCTATTGCAGATTCTGCATTCTTGACACTTTCGATCATCGTCACGACTTCGTGCAGCTCTGCAATGCGCTTCTGGCGACGGTGCAAACTCACAATGTCGAGCGTCTTGTCCGCCAGCCCGTTTCGCAGTCGGTCCATCGTCTTTCTGAGAGTTGCAACTTGGTCACAGGCGACCGAGATCGATCGCTTCATCACTTCCTGGTTCGCAGACGCTTCAAAGAACCGATCAGACCTGGACGACACCTGACGCAGTAGTGTGAACTCGACGCGATCGAGGTATCCTGTCAGCTACAGAAAGGACGACACAACAAAATGGTTCAGTGTCGTTTGCCGAATAAACAGCAGTGTTGCGCGCACAGCCAGGGGAGTAAACTGCAAATCACCTCTTCTTGCAGCGTCGAGGACGTTTGCATGCTCATGACTTCTTCAAAGACCGCGGGGTCAGTCAAATCGAAGTTCGGTCGGAAAAACATGCTCGGGACGACATTCAAGCACTTGGCGACGTCCTCTGTCGCACAAAAACAATCGAAATTGTTCGTTAGCCGTGAGCGCATCCGCACATACACCGCGTCAGGTTCATTCCTTAATCGATGGGTTTACATACCGTCAGCGACCGATATGGAGGGCACGTTCCTCGACGAAAGCTGCTCGCTGATCGGCTTGGCGTGGTTCTCTTCGTATTTTTTCGCGTTCTTGCCGAATTTCTTCAGATACGGATCAAAGTCGCGCGTGTGCACGAGGTCGAGCCCTGGGAAAGGCAGCATTGGGATGTCGGCCTCCAGCGGGTAGAACACGTCGAGCAACGCGCCACCCCAGTTGCTCGCCTTTGGATTCGTGAGCACCGAGTGCAGGTTGTGATGGCACACTTCAAGGTACGCGCGCTCTTCTTCGTCCATGTGTTCGACGTCCTTTAGCGCCGACGAAGACGCAGAAGACGACGCAGATCCCGTTCTAATGTCCGGTCGGGGTGGCAGTTCCCCTCTCGAGCCTGTGCGGGACGACGAGCTCGTCCGAGAGCTTGTGCGCGAGCTATGGCTGTTGCCAAAGCTGCCCGCACCACCAGCACCTCCCGCAGTTCGCGCCGACGCTGGCGCTGTGAGCTCGCCTCCAAAAGACGACATGCTGTGCGCATAGTGACCGCCGTCAGAGCGCGTGGACGAAGGCGTGCGCACGTCGAACAGGCTCGGGTACTCGGAAGGGCTCGGCTGCGCCATGCGGCTCGAGGAGGAAGGGGTCAGGAGCGAGCGCGGCGTGGTGGCGGCGATGACCGAGTCCTTGACGGCGGTGATGGGGCTGCTCAAACCGTCCCAGCCGCGCTTGAGCAGCCCACCAGGGGAGAAGAATGCGGACGGCTTCTTCCCGTCCATAGTGATCACTTGAGCGTACACGTACACGCACACAGCCAGCCAGACAGCCGTACAGGTTTGAAGAGTGTGAAGTGAGCGAGCCTTGAAGCTTTATCAATAATGCGCCACGCAGAGGCTTCGCGAAACAAGGGGAGGTTGCACGAAGTTCGCGCGTCCTGAAACAACCGCACGTGAGGTTGCGCGAAGGTGATATTATGTACTGTATACATAACAATAACTACGTATCATATCAAAGGGTGGTGTAAGTTCAACTATAATTACACGAGCAACTTCTGCCAACGTTTGACATTTTGTGTGTAGTTATTTGTGAGGGAAGAAGATGGTTCCGCGCATTTGTTGCAGATAATGTGATACCTACAATACTGTAAGTCATTTCCTTTCAATCACTTCTTCGGATCTTTCAATTTCACTTCAACAAACTCAAAGTTTGCCCAGTTTGCTCGTAGCATCTGCGTGATCAAACGTTCGCACCAAATACTCGCAATATTTGTTGATATGAGATCAACACTGTAGCTTTACACTCACCACAGGAACATCTTAAACTTAGTTAAATAGATTTCCTTCATCATCATCAGATCTTCACTGCAGCTCTGGGCTCTGGGCATTTCACAACTTTGAATGTGTCTCGGGGTGGCAACGAGTGATTTTGCATGCCAGGGTTTCTTCCATTTCCCGGTGCAATGGTAAGTGTGGGAGGAAATGCGTTGCCATCACCAATGTAGAACACACTCGAGAAGAACAGGATTTCAGTTCCCTCCCAACCTGCGTTCGAAAAGAACCCACCTGCAATCATCCTCACACGGTCAGTTGGGTTCCGAAACTTGCCGATGGTGTCTGTCGTTGATGATGTCCAAGGATACGCAAGTATGAAAAAGATCCGCAACCACCAATCGATGAGTGTGATCTCCGTTGATTGACAACAACAGACTATGTATGATAAACTCTCACAACGAGCCATCGGGATCACCACGACCCCCAGTTTTCCACCGTCATCGACCGAATTTCGCTGTCGAAGTGCAACCAAGCTGAGGTGGAAAGATCCCCGAAAAGTGGCGACGGTGCGAAAAGCCAGCGCAGCAACTTCCGATTGGTAAGAGGCGCAGCGCGTCATCCACCGGACACCAGATGCCGCCAACAAAAGACAGCACGCACGCATGCTCGGATTAAACTTGCATGCATGAAAAAACAAATGGACATTCTGCTTGTGAAAGAATAACAACACCACAGCATGGGGTTCCCATTCTCTCGCTGTAGTGTACTGGTGTGTCGGAGACGAGTGGATGAAAAGAGCTGGTGGTCGGTCACGCGTGCGTTCATGTAGACGGAGCGACAAAGTAATGGTGGTGGCACACTTCGGGTGCAAAGCCGATGCAAATCGGTTTTTTAAGCCGACGGGATGACAAGCACGCACAAGATCTTGTTTCGATTCAAAAAGAGGCACTGAATGTCAAACATACGACCTCTTATAACTGTTTATATAGTCAAAGCGTATTGATGAGAAGTAAGAGAATACGATTAACATACAAAAATCAAAACAGTGTATTTTTAATAAGGTTTACGCATAATAAACAGGTGAAAGAGAATGCTTGAGTTTTTCACCCTTCCAAGTGCAGGTGGTGACGCGCCGTGCAGCCTGGCGACTTTCCCATGGAAAGTTTTTTGCAGACCATCACTCCGCCCAGCACGCAGGCTCCCACTTCTTGCGCCAGTCACAATTCCAAGCAGCTTAAGGAAGGTGCTTGCTGGAAGGCTGGAAGGAGGGATCTCACGCACCGCAAGCACAAGCGACGTCACTTTCCAATTCGCTTCGTCGCGCACACTCTCTCGCTCACTCGCCCTTCTTCCTCCAATCCATTGATTGATTGGTTGCATTGAAGACACGCGCGCGTGGTGCTGACGAGAAGAAACGCCTGCAGCAGTCTTATTTAGACCTCCTCGCGACTCATTGACCGACTGACTGGATCTCTCACAAGCACAAACACATGGCGCTCTGGGGAACGCTGCGGCAGCGCATCGGCGGCGGCTCGACGCCCGCCGACTCGGACGCGTTCGTGGACGACTTTTTCAAGAAAACCAAGCAGGATCCGCGCTGGGAGCTCGAGCGGCTCGAGAAAGACGTGAACGAGTTCATCGCCAACCAACTTGCGGACAACCGCCGCGGCATCGCGCTCGTCACCTCTGGCGCGACAATCGTGCCGCTCGATGCGAACAACGACACGTTCGTGGACCTCTCGGCGAAGATCCAAGAGCATCAGGGGCCAGCGTGCGCCGAGTACTTGCTGCATCTCGGGTACGCGGTCATCTTCCTGCACCGCGAGGACTCGATGCAGCCGTTCACGCGCCACTTCCAGAAATACATCCAGAACGGCGCGTTCATGAGCATGTTCCACGTGCGCGAGCAAGGACTCGTGCTCGAAGGCCTGGATCTCGGCCAGCAGGTCAAGATGCAGAACATCACGCAGCTGTACAACGACGCGAAAGATCGCTTGCTCAACGTCAGCTTCACCTCTGTGCAGCAGTACCTGATACTGCTCCGCCTGACCACGAAAGCCGTGAACGCAGCGAACAACCGTGGGATCGTGATCTTGGCGGCGACGGTCATGGACTTTTACGTGCCCATGCACGAGCACGACCTCGCGAAGAAAAACAAGGGCGAGTTCTCGGTCAACTTTGTGCGCGTGCCAAAGCTGATCAAGCGCGTGCGCAAGCAGTGGTGCCCCAAGGCGTTCCTGGTGACGCTCAAGCACGAGTTCCAGGACGGTCAGATGATTGAAGCGGCGCACGGCGACATTGAGAAATACGGCGTGGATGTCATTGCCGGCACGTACCGCCACGAGAACACGCACGAGATCTTGCTTATCACCGAGCAAGAAGACACAATCGTGAGCTGCCCGGAGGACGAGGACATCAACGACGCGTTTGCGTCTGCGCTCGCCGACATGCACCGCAACTTCCGCAAGAAGCGCGAGATTTTGCAAAAGGGCAAGCAGTTGCTGCTGCTCTCGGCCAAGTTCTCGATGCTCAAGGAGAAAGACTTGATCAACGAAGACGCGAACGGGAACAAGAACGTCAAGTTTGGCAAAGGCGTCAAAATCTGCACGGACCGCCGTAATGGCGGCAAGGCGTCGGTGTACGAGCTCAAGCACATTTTCCAGAACAAGCGCCGCTGTGCGCGTGCCCACGTGTGGGAGAGCTCGGTGGAGCACAAGTCGGGCCACTCGACCACGGACGTGGTGGTCGCGTTCAGTCCTGCGGGCAACCCTGAGACGATCCGCGACGTGTGGGGCGATTTCTGGTCGGGCTGGGCGGAGAACGAGATCTCGGAGTTCAAGCAGCAGATGGGCACGATGTCGCTCACGTCCGCGCTGAACGTCGTGACGTCGTCGATCTCGGGCGATTACAGTCCAGCGTCAGCGATCTTGCAGTACATGTGGAGCAAGATTGGCTCGGCGTGGTCGGATGGCGAGCAGACGCGCATTCGCCAGAGCATCCAGAACATGATGGCGATGGGGCTGGACCGCGGTCTCATTGAGCCTCAGGACATCACGCCGCTGGATAAATTGATGGCGCGACCGCGCATCCAGCGTTTCAACTCGCTCGTGCTCGACCAGCCACCAGTCTCAGTGCACTCGCACTCGCGCCGTCGACGACGAGACAGTGACGAAGACAGTAGCGACAGCAACCCAATCCGCCTGAGCAAGGCACGCAGCGTGCGTGTGCACCGCGCAGTGCACGACTACATGCAAGACATGATCAAGGACGGCATGCTGGACACGATCATGAAGTACGTGAAGCAAGGCGCAGCTGTGCACATCACTGGCTACAGCATGGGCGGCATGCTCGGACAATTATTTATGCTCTACCTGGGCGACCGCGCACGCATGGAAGGGCTGGACGCGAGCCAGATCAACATGGTGGGCTTTGGCTCGCCGCGCATCGGCGACATTGGCTTTGCTGCGCGCATGCGCGTGCTCTTTGACCCGGAGCAGGTGCTCATTGTGATGCACCCGTCCGACACGGTGCACGCATTCCCACCGACGACGGAGGGCTACGTAGACTCTGCGATCAAGATCTTCCTCAAGGAAGACGGCTGGGGTGTCGGCCGGCGCACGGCGTCACCGTTCTCGCTGCTGCCGATGACCAAGTCGATCGACAGCATCCTCGAGCGCGCGTTCAAGTCGTCCGCCAAGGCGAAGAAGGCGGCGGAGACGGAGTGCACGTTCTGTCTGAGCAAGGCGCACGCGGCGGAGCAGCACCGGTGCCGGTACTGCATTGAGCGTGGCACGCACCGCGGCGCGGACTGCCCGAACCGCAGCAAGCCGTGCCTGCTCTGCGGCCACGCGAACCACTGCACGGGCGAGCACCGGTGCAAGGTGTGCCAGCAGTACGGTCACCGCGGGCGCGAGTGCCACGCGCAGCGCGACGTCGGGCTCACGGAGCTGGTGACGTACTTCCGGTTCCACCATTTCCTGTACTACAATTCGAATTTGAAAAAGTCGGTCGAGTTCACCGCAATCTAGGACGACAACCCAAATTGCTAACACTATTTTTTAACGCGCTTTACGTCAAATCGTGGTTGTGTGGAAGCGTCGAAAGACACCCGGGAACTTCGTTTCCTGTACGGTCTAGGGTTCTTGGAGACCCGGAACGTCTCGCACACGCCCTCTTCGCACGCGCTGCGCATAGACACGTTGTCGCTCGTTTACCTCTGCTTCACGAAGGAACAGGGTAAGCGGAGCGACTACACGACGAAGGGCAACCTCGTCAAGCGCCAAGACAGCATCTGGGGCTTCTTCTTCAAGACCGACATGAAGTGCTTCCGCACGCTGGGCTACACGTTCGACCACCAGATTGAGACGGACGGCGTTGGCTGCAGCATCCTCCTGAAGCGGGAGGATCTTCTCGGCAAACCGGTGATCCAAGCGAAGAAAGGAA
>JAASGK010000056.1:0-52302 GCA_023334195.1 Globisporangium emineosum
AGAGAGAGCATCGGTAACAGCAATAGCAGATACAACAACAAACAACAACGTACTTGCGAACACGAGAGCCGAGGCGACACCCATGAAGCCAAAGAACGAGGCCGACGAAGGGCACACATCCGCAACCAGTTGAGCCAGCATCTTGGTTTCTGTTTCTTTGTTTCAACGATTTCTGATGGAGTGAAGCAACAAGGCACGCACAAGGCAGCACATGCACACAGAGAAGAGCGTCAGTACCTTTCCATCAGTATCACGCGCATGTCCACATGCCCACACACACTCTCGAGAAGAGAGCTCTTCGCACAGAAACGCCGCGATCTTCGTACGCACCTGTTGGGCTTTGGGGCGACGGCGAGAAAATGGGAGAAACCAACACAAAGATCAGGCGGCAGCGCGGCACAACAAGAAAGAAAGAGGAGCTCCCAAAAAAGATCACAACGGCTATTGTTTTCCCCGAGGTTTTTCCTTCCTTGCTCTTCCATTCCGCCTGTGGAAAAGCAGTACCGCAGCATAAAACCTCAACTAGATCTTCAACAAGAACCTCAAGGTTTTTTATTACAGAACGAGGTTTAATGATATTGTACAAAGCCTATCTAATAGAGAGCTGGGCTTGTATTAAAGGAGATCAGGGTATACCTTCCTGATAACGTGTCTTTTCGAAGAGTTCCATTCCGATTTTTGACACGCAATGAAGCAGCTCCAGCAACGCCAATGGTCTTCTCCATGGCTCTGCACAGGATTGATCACTGCAGGAGTCTACGTTACATGTCCGTTACATCATCTTCCTGGGGTGAGCTGATGCCTGAAGCATGCGTTGGCGGCGTTGCGCACCCGCCTGGGTACCCGCTGCTGCTCTCTCTGCTGCAGATCGGGCAATGGACGGTGCGGAGAGCAGAGCAGGCACACTTGCTGCTGAACCACGCCGATGCGGAGCCACTAAAGCAGACCCCGTTCGTGTACATCGCGGACGCGATGAATGCAGGCTTTGCAGTTGGCGCTGCTGCGTGCGTGACGCATGTTGTGGATCTGTGGGCGAAGCGAGAGTTTCCATTGGAGGCAATCACTGCTGGACTCGTGTTCGCAGCATCCAAGCTGACGTAGGAATACGCAATTGGTCTTGAGGTAGGAATCGTTGAAGTGTTGGATGATGTTGCAGTGAAGTGATGGGCTAATGATGCGTTGAATGCGTGTAGGTCTTCGCGCTGAACAACCTGCTGGTTGGTGTGCTCCACGTTGCTGTAGTCCGCCATTTCCTTCGACCGAGTGCTCGGAATGCGTATGCTGGAGTGTTCGTCTGTGGATTGGGCCTCACAAACCAGCACACGACCGATAAGCCCTCTGTCTAACATGCCTAGTGTGCTCACTGGTGCTTTCGGATTAACCCATGACTCATGAATTGGATTGATTTCTTCACAGTTCTGTTTGAAGTCCCGTTCACCGCATCGGTGCTTTTGACAAGATATCTTAGCTTGAAGGAGATTATGGGTTGCGCTTTATGGTACGACCTGATATGCCGTGTTTCTAGCTATCGCTGGACTGATTGGCTAAAGTGACTTGGGTGTCCTAGGTTTCTTGCTGGTGTTTCGCTATATTCCCAAACCTTTTCTGTTGCACAAAGCCCAACTCCAGGCTCTTGGGGAGATGCATCGACTCTGCCAGGTACTACGTGATCAAAGCCACACAAGCTAATGGAAACTAACATGACACGTCTGACGTTCTACTATCCTCTGGTTCCTCACTGTAGGCTTGTGGAAACACGTCCTACGCCAAGAGTACGGCACTTTTCGACTCTCCCCCTGCAAAGCGTCGAATCAGAGGTTTGATGTGCGCTCTTACCGTAGCATTTGCTACCTGTTGATGATCATTTGACGTGTGGGTATTATCTGTTGATTGCGAATATCCAAAACCTGTTCGCCAGGCTGAGGCTCTACTTTCTCAACACATTGGACGAGTTCAACTACGTCGCCATCGCAGTTGCATGCATCGGCGGTCTGTATGCGGCGATTTGATCTTTGCCAGTCCCGACAAAACCAACTCAGGTAAGAATTTACCAAGTTCGGCTACATGCAAATGCTCAGAAAGCTAAACGTTTAGTGCTCTGTGCTATGCTAGCCCTCATCTGAGTTGTTGTTGCGTCAATACGGGCGTTCGCTGCTCACTGCCATGATATGCTACCTTCTAGTCTTCCACGGACTCGCCAACATCCCCCTCGAAGGAGACCCTCTCGCTCGCGCCGTGTCCAGCCGATTCTCGATGCAGCCAACACCATCGTCGTGATCTGGGTCGGAATCGGACTGGTAGCAAGTACCAAGTGGCTCATAACGTATTTGCGATCCAAGATGTTTCTGCAGGCACTCCGATATGGAGTCTTCGGCTGTCTTGTCGGCTATCAGCTCGCATTAGGCTTTCGTTTTATACATCAAGCAAACTGGCATCACGACGTGATCCGATCCTATGGCGAGCAGATCCTACACTCGCTCCCAGAGAACGCGCTGCTGCTTTCGCGCACGGAGATCAACTGGAACACGATCCGGTACCTCCAGCTCTGCGAGCACCAGCGACTCGATGTCACGCACCTGATTCTACAGCTGATGCCATTCCCATGGTTCCCACGCCAACGAAGTCTCTACAGGGTATAGAAAATCAATTTCCCAGCGATCCAAAGCGATGTCTCGACAGTCCGGATGTCAGCTGGGTATGCAAGTACCTCCGAGAGTTCCTGTTGCAGAATCTGCCGCTTTACAAGGAGTGGCTCTTCTTGGGTCTCCATGCAGTGGTGAGTACAGTTCGATTTACTTGTTGTAAGTGGTACCACACAGTGACTCACAGTTTCTAACATTGGATTTTGATTTGCTGTTGCCATGTGGTTAGAATGACGGCGACATTGGCGACAACGGCGCATATCATGGCGTGGTCTTCACACCCTATGGCGCAGTATGGCAAGTCCACGACACTGCGGACCCCTTGAATCTCTATGAGCGCTGGGAGCAATCGAGCTCACACAACCACTACAGCCACAACGCTGGGATTTCACTGGACTTGAATTCTCACAACTTTGCAAAGGGGAGTTGGGAGTTCGTGGCGCTAACGATTCTGAACGATGGTGAGTACCAACGCGGACTATTTCGCCTCAGCCACTGGCTCCACAAAGCAAAGAGCATGAAGCGGATCGAGGACCTCGTTGCGTTTGTGCATGGGTTGCAGGTCGCCACGCAAGTATTAGAGAAAGTGGTGGCAAGTGCCGATATTGGAAAAGAGAATGGTGGGGGCAGTGGTGGCGCGATTACGTACCCAGCGTACGACGTGAAGAAGAATGCCGCAGTGGCGTGTATGCGGTTCCAAACGGGGCTGGAGGTGCTCGCGTCAGTCGTTAATGGAGACAGCAAGTCAGTACGTGATCTTCGGCAAAGCAACAAGCTCCTGATTGAGCTCATGGACCAGCAGATCATGTCGAATGTGCTCAAATCACGAGCAACGGCGCTGGAGATCCTTCATGGCCTTCTGCCAGAGATGCAAGTGAGATCCTACCCGCATCTTGCCGCGTTTCTAGAATTTGTCGACAAACACAGCAAAATGGCTAACAACATTGTCGGCGACCCTCAGAAATTAGCAACGTTGAACAGAAATGCGCCTGAGAACCCACCAATGATGCGCAGGAAACGAAACAAACGCAGAGCCAAAGCCAAGAAGAAGACGAAGGCGTCAAGGACGAAAGAGTGGATGCTGTGAGACTGAGAAGAGCACACATCAATGAAAACCAGGGTGGCTGCACAGTTGTTCTGTGAAGTGAAGCCAATAATATAACCGAGACACTGTTTCAAAGACATACATGGAAAGTAGGATGAAACATCAGAAAATGGTTATTACTTGTTGAGTGCACGGCGCTTAGGTTTCCATGTCTTCGTCTTCGTCGTCATTAATCTGATATTAAGCAAGCAAACAGACAAACAGACACAGCATCAGTTAGCACACAGTTCACAGTCCTCCATCCGCATACACACCCACGCAGACACACTCAATACGCACGCACCTCGTTGAACATGAACTCCTTCTGGTACTCCATGAGGAACTGCGTCGAGCGCTTCACGTCCACAAAGAGCGCGTAGACGCGCTTGATGTCCGGGACGTCAACCTCCGTGCCCTTTCGCTTCGCGCACACGAGCGACGCCGCGATGATCATATGGATCGCGTACCGCAGCGACGTCTCGACTGCGATGCGCGTGAGCAAGTCCTTGGCCTCCTCGGTCATCTCGACGTCCTCTTCCTCGCAGCGGATCGTCAGGATCTTGCGCATGTCGGCTTCGCTGTAGGGCTTCGTCGGGATGATCATCAGGCGGTCGAGCAGGTCGATCGGGATGCCGTGCGGCGACTTGTAGTTCGTGCCGCGGATGCGCGTGATGCCGCGGTTCGTGGCGATGATGAGCACGGGCGCCATGTCGCTCTCGAGCGCGCGGTTGAGCCACGAGAAGCACTCAATGTCCAGCATGTGCACCTCGTCGATGAAGAGCACGCCCGGCACGATCGTCGCCTTGCCTTCTTCCCGCCACTCGGCCACTTTCGTGTCAATCTGCTCGCGCACCTCGTCCTTGATCTCGCCCGTGTCGCCCGAGAACAGCGCGAGGAAGCCCTGCGAGCGCGAGTTGATCACGTCGATCTCGTGGAGCGACACGACGTGCACCACCTCCTTGCGCTTCTGCAGCTCGCCCTCGGGGCACTGCACGAAGCGCGTCTGCGCGCCCATGGCGTCGTAGTCGCGCGAGCGTGTGAACGACCGGCCGAGCTTCGAGATCTTGCCCGACTCCTTGTTGATCGTGATCACGTCACCGGCTTCGACTTTCTCCTTCGTGAGCGAGTCGATCATCTTGGCGCCAAGGTCGTACACCGTCTCCATCTCGGTCGTGCGCAGCGTCAGGCGGCCGATCTTGTCACCTACGCCGCCCGTGGGGGTGTCTACCTGGATCTCGACGACCTCGCCTTCGATGATCTCGGTCTCTTCCATGATGCGCACGCCGATCGAACTAGAGGGATAACCACACATAAACGCTATAATGTTAGCCACGAAAGCATAACATAGTGGCGAATAATCAGCTAGTCCAAAATGTACGTACCGACGGAACGCCTGGGTGAGCGCTTCGGTTTTGCTCATCTCGAGCGAAAACACCTGCGTTCAAACAAAAACACAATAGGCCGTTAAATACAAAGCGCCACAATCACGCAGGCTACGCAACATGATGATAGAGAGCTGGAAGCACACCTCACTACCAGCAATCGTGGTGAACGGCGTGTCTTCGCCCAGCGCCTGCGCGATCGCCATCGCAATCGCCGTCTACAATCAACACAATAAGCGCATTTGAATCAGAATTTACCGTTTGGGCATATGCACAGATACGCTCATGCAACTTACTTTGCCCGTGCCTGGCTTGCCCGCCAGCAAAATCGCGCGACCGGCGATGTTGCCTTCCTCGATCATCTTGTAGACGATGCCCGCGGCCTTGCGCGCGTCTTCCTGGCCGACCATGCCCTGCGAGACACCGCGCGGCTCGAGACTGTCATCGAGACCGAGACCGCGGATGTGCGAGTGCGCGCCGATGCGCTCGATACGCGTGATGTCCTTGATTTCGACTTGGGTTTTCACGGACTACATACACACAGAGATCAATCATCTCCATCGTGTTAGAAAAGGAAAACGAGCAGCTCCATTGGCGTTGACAGCACATTACGCTACCGCTACGCAACGTCAGAGAATGTAAAAGACATGAATGGAGAGCGCACCATGTTGGCGAGATGAAGAGCGTGCTGTTAGCGACTCGTGTGTGCGTGTGGGATAGCGAGATGCGCGATGAAGGGGTGTCTTCTTGGAGCTCTTGCGCGAAGGAGTCGCCAAAGAGTCTTCTTTCTATCTTTCGTCAAAAGCACTGGAAGATTGGAAAGGGCGTGGCTCGTAGCACAGGGAACAGTGCACATGCGACTAAGTACGCCTGTCAGCTCCATTCAGCAATCTCCAGTGAGCAGCTCAAATTTAGATCCCACTTACTCAAAAATCGATATTTGTCAGGTGTATGAAATTTAATTAGTATCTGTAGCATTTAGCTTTAACTCATTTGAAAATGATCCAATCTGTACTTGAACATAGGATCCTCAAACAAAGAGTTATCTTGATAGCATGAAACCATTGCATATCACAAGTGGCATGGATTGGTACAACCAACGTGTATTGTGCGTGTATATTCGTTTACACTGAAGGAAAAGAGCACGTGTGGTCCAATTATTTACGGGTGAAGAAGGCAAAGAGGTTCTTCTGCTTGGCGGGGGCGCCTCCTTTCGCGGCCGCCTCCGCTTTCTTCTCCGCAGCGGCCTTCGCGGCCTCCGCCGCCGCCTTCGCTGCCTGCTGCTGCTGTTTCTTCTTCGCCGCCTGCAACTTCTCCTGCTCGATCTCCTCGGCCGTGAGCTCCACTTCCTCCACCGTCTTCTCCGTCACCATGTAGCCCTGCTCGTTGATGCGCGTCTTCGTGACTTCCACGCGGCGAATGGTTGAGGTTTCCACAGGTTCCTCTTCCTCCTCTTCGTCAATGGACTTTGCGCGCTTCGTGCGCTTGGGTTCGTCCGCTTGATCCTCATCGGAATCCGACAGAGTGACGTGGTTCTTCTTCTCGTCTGGAGACGTGCTCAGTTTTCGCTTCACGTTGCGCGAGCTGTTGCTAGAGCTAGAAGAAGCCCCGTTGTCTTTCTTGTTGTGCACAACTGGCGCGGGCGTCTCGGCTGAGCTTTCGACAAAGTCGTCGTCTTCGTCTTCGTCGTCGCTGATGACGCGTTTCGAGCGCGGCTTGGTCGTGGTGGCGGCTGCCCCACTCGACTTTTTCACAAACACTGGCGCGTCAGCGTCGCTGTCATCGTCGTCGTCCTCATCGTCGCTGTCAATGGTGAACACGTTGCTCATGCTCTTGGCGTCGATCTTCTTCGTCTCGGGCTGCTTTGGTGCGGCAGGAGTCGCTCGGGTTGATGACGATGAAGCAGAACTCGTGGCGCGTGACTTGGGTGTGTTGGTGGCAGACGCAGACGACTTGAAGAACGACTTGGAGCCATTCGAAGCGCCAGACTGGGTCGAGCTGCTGCTTTTTACGCTCGAGTCAAATACACTAAGCTTCTTCGTAGCCTTGATGGAGTCAAAGATCGACACGGACTCCTCACCCTGCGAGTCGCCGAATCCTGTCCGCGTGGTCGCTTCTGCGCACTTGATCCCGCTCTCGTAGAACGCCTTGATCGCTCTGCTCAGTGGCGCCTGCTTGGCCACTTTCTGGAAAATGTCGTTGCGCAGTGAGCGCTCCTGCGACCAACAGGCGATCGAGATCGGCTCAACGGCGTTGGTGTCGTTGTCCGCGGTCTTCTTGTACACACTGTAGATCTGCTTGGAGATCACTTTCTCAGCGCTCTGCTCCGGTGAGAACGAACCGATCCGGATCACGCGCGCGCGTGGATCTACTGCACTCTTAGTTGTGCCACTGATGCTCTGCTTGTTGTTGCTGTTTGTACCCACTGTGCCTTGCTGCACGACCACTTCAATGGCGCCAACGCTGCTCTCGTTCTCCTGCGCAAACTTGTGCAGGGCTTGGCGACTGATGTCGACGCTCACCTGCGACGAAGCGCCGAGCGTGCGGTACGAGATCGCGTTGCCGGCGTCCAGCACGGTCGTCGCGATCTCCTCCATGCAGCGCTCGATCAGCGCCGCGTCCACCATTTCTGCTGCTGCTGCTGCTGCCGCTGTCAATTGCGCGTGCGAGGCTCTTGGCGGCTTTTTGTCGTTGTTGCTTTTTTTCGCGGGAAAAGACGTACTGTCGCGCACAGGTTTCATGACAAAAATGTTATGTCTCTTAGTGTACAGTGAGGTTCACCCTTATAGACAGATGAATTATTATGTCGTGCGGTGTAATTCTTAATTCTCTTTAATTTTATGTACTTAATACGCAAAGTACAGTAGAACACAGATCGTTTAGTGTGGTATTGTGGCCTTTGCAGTAGTTTGGCAGTCTGACGGTAGTCGCGTCATTTTGCTGCTCGGTCAGCAGCTCTTTGACGTCATGACGGGATCGCTTCTCCACCGCACATTCAAGCGCCAATGTTGACATCACGGCATCAACGCGTGCGCTGGCTGGGATTGCGCGCAAATACGGAGCATGATGACGGACGCTCTGACGGTCTGGACACGTGGGCACAGGAACCGGAATGTGCTGCTGCTTGCTGCATGAGACGCTGTTAAACTACCGAACCATCAAAAAGTATCAACTGCGACAGCTGGGCGTGTACGTTGTACCCACGTGGAACTACCGGATGATGGATGGAGAACCCAAGCAGAACGGACTGCCTTGCCCGTGAACCACCATGGTAGCAAAGCGCGAATATGGGGGATGCCAGTGTCGATGCATGAATTTGGTAATGGAGAAGCTCAATATGCGCTTGTTCGCAAATGCAGTGATTATATTGGGGCATGCAATCGCCAAGAACACATCACTTCTCCATCTTGCACTGCTCATGTCAGTGGCAAGCCTATCTACACCACGCCCACCTTTCACCCACATCCTCCACGATTCCAATGCGAAACCGAGAAAAGCGGAGTGAGCTGGGGCTGGCTGGTTTGGTTGGTGGGGGAACTACGACAATATGTTAGCAACTTAGTCCTTCTTGGCGAAGTGGTTGTTGATCCAGTCGCTCGTGATCGACTTTGGACGCTCCAGAGGGAGGCTGAGCGCGCGGTCCCAGAAGAGCTGCGAGAGCACACCAATCGCGCGCGACACACCGAAGAGCACCGTGTAGTAGTTCTTCTGCGTCAAGCCGTAGTACTGAAGCAGCACGCCACTGTGCGAGTCCACGTTCGGGTATGGGTTCTTGGTCTTGCCGTGCTCCGTGAGGACACCTGGCATCACCTGGTAGATCGTGTCGACGATGCGGAAGAGCTCGTCCTCTGGCATGTACTTGAGGCCGAACTCACGCTGGCACGTGTAACGTGGGTCGGTCTTGCGGAGCACGGCGTGGCCGTAACCTGGGATGACCTTGCCGGCGTTCAGCGTGTCCCACGCGAACTGCGTGATCGTCTCCTTGTTCACTGGGAGGCCCTTGGCGTGGAACTCCGTCTGCAAGTCGATGATCCAGCTGAGCACTTCCTGGTTCGCGAGACCGTGCAGAGGACCCGCGAGCGCGTTCAGACCCGCGGCCACCGAGAGGTATGGGTCCGAGAGCGTGCTGCCCACCAAGTGCGTGGTGTGGGCGCTGGCGTTACCGCCTTCGTGGTCCGAGTGGATCACCAAGTACAGGCGCATGAGCTCGTCGAACTCTGGGCTCTCGAAGCCGAGCATGCGGTTGAAGTTGGCCGAGTAGTCCAAGCTCGAGTCGTACGGGTGGTTTGGCTCGTTGAAGAACGTGTTGCGGTAGATCAACGCCGCGACCTCAGGAAGACGCGCAATCAGGTTGAGCGAGTCTTCGTACGTGTGCTCCCAGTAGGTTGACTTGTGGATGCCCTCCGAGTATTTCTGGGCGAACACCGACTCGGTGTTCATGGCGGTGACGGCCGCCGAGAGCTGGGTCATTGGGTGGGCGTTCTTCAGGTTCACGATCAGCTGCTTCACGTGCTCTGGCACCTTGGCGCGCGAGTGCAGCTCCGCGGTCAGACTTTCCACCTGGGCCGTGGTTGGGATCTCTCCGGTCAGGAGCAACCACAGGAGACCTTCTGGGAGCGGCTCACCGCCTTCAATCTTGGCTGGCAGCTTCTCCTGCAGATCTGGGATCGTGTGGCCACGGAAGCGGATGCCTTCCTCTGCGTCCAGGAGCGAGGTCTCCCAGAGCAAGCACTTGACGCCACGCGCACCGCCGAGAGTCTGCTCAACGGTCACTTCGCCGAGCGACTTGTGGCCGTGGTCGGCCTTGAGCTTCTTCAAGGCTTCCTGGCGCTTTGGCACCTGCTCCTTGAGCACTTCGAAAAGCGAGTTCGACGAGGTCGAGAACGACTTCACGGCGGTCGAACGGGTGGCGGCGACGCTCGAGGCGCGACGAAGGGTCTTGATGATGGCGCTCATTCTGCAGATCACACACACAGCCACACACAACAAGACGCAACAACGTTAGAGACCCGTCCATTCATTCGTTCACAAAGGATACACGCACGCAAAGATCGAAGCCACTCGCTGCCGTGCACACACAGTCCGACCAACATGTGTCTACAGTCAGTCATCCACGCAGCCATGGAGGCAGGCAAGCAGACCACACATACAGGTGGCTACACGGTCGACCACAGACACACACTGGCCCGACGGCAAGCAGGCAGGCAGAGATACACTGCACTGGCGAGAAGAGAAGGGAGGCACGGGGGCTCACCTGGAGAAGATGCGGTGGTTTCCAACTGGGGGCTTCGGGGGAAAAAGGGAAATGCCAGCAAAGCGAAGGCCATTTCCGCCACACACAGCAAACTCCCTCTGGCGGCCAGCCCCCTCAACAAGCAAAACAATTGCTCGCTCTCGGCCGCTTATATTTTCGGCGCTGACGGTCATGAGATCCCTTCTCATGGTTGGATACCCTCTTGAAACCGGTTGTCGTGAGTGAAGAAGATCTAAACGGTTTAACAAGGGTACTTCTTTCTAGAGGTACGATTTTGACATGTTTTGATACAAAGTGATTCATCACATTTTAGTGGTTTATGCAAAATTCATGTATTATACAAGTACATAGATTTGTACGATAATAAATCCAGAAAACCTTGCTCTTAATTAAAGGCAAACAAGAGTCTCGTATTAAAGGGTAAAGTGGTTCGTAAACAACAACACAAAGAGTTCCCTTATTAAGGGTGTGCGAAAGTGCCGAGTTCGAGGTGGCTTCCTGAAATATCCCCTTATTAATGAGCAAAACCAAATTTGACCCCGATTTACTGTATTCGTCCGACACGCAACGTCCGACACCGCAAAAAACACCATTTTGTTTGCTCGACATTTGATTTCTGCCCGGTTTAACAGTGATGCACAGGAATGAAGGGTGAGGGGGGCTTGAAGAAGGGACAACGGGACAAAACGCAAACCCAACAAAAGAAACAGTCAGTCAGCGAGCGAGCAAAAATGGTGAAACGCAACGAAAGCGAGCCCAAAAGGAAAGGTTGCACAGTTGAGATCGCCGTGAAATGCAATCTGTTGAGCGAACACAAAGCCACTTCACCAACATCAAACACGACGGAGTCAGCAGACAGACCAAACAGCTGATGAATGCGCGGAATTCGGCGACAAACTGCAGTTTTTGATTTTGACTGGGATTGCGCCACGTGTGGTTGCCGCGAGCTGACTGTTGTTGTCCCACCCCCTTTTCCCTGTCGCCTTCCCGACCAAGCAGCATTCGAATGTTGTGTGGTCACACGAAAACGGAAAACACCCAAAAACCTTACGCCTATGATCTCAAAATTGATACTAAATTTTGAGATCTGATGCATGTTTCAAGTGCGAATCTGACTATCAATACCGGTAATATCAATGTATAGAGTCACCAATGTACGTTAATTTAGGTTCTTACCCTAATGTAACAAATCACGGACTTTGCGTGATAAATAGAGCTTTTATCATGTTTTTTAATTATTCAAAGGTAGTATTTTTTTCGACCTTATAACTGGATTAAAACCGTCTGGACGGCACTATCAGAAATACCGGTGTTCATCGTTTTGGACAGATACTTTGGCAGCGAGACGAAAGAAATTTGGCGCGAAACATTCACATATACATCTCCTCCAATGCTACCTCGTTGTTGAGTATTGATGCTCTCGTGCCTGCCGAGTGCATCATGTTGGTATGCTCAGCAGAGTGAATCAGTTCACAGTGTAGCCAGGTCTTGTGGTTGCACACACACATGTCCTCACCGTCGAGCCAGGCTTTGCGATGCATATCATCTTGCAATTGTGGACATACGTGTGCCCACCCTCGCATTCCTAGAGGCGTGTTATCGTCGTCGTGGTGGCGGAATCTCATCACCTCTGCGCAAGTTCAAAACGAGTTGTGAGCGAGTCCACTCAAATCGGAGCCCGTTTGTTGAAGTGCGTTTGTGGCTCGCTCTGTTGGCATTGCTCGCTCAAGTCAAACACGGCAAGTGCTGCAGCTGCACAACAAGTGAGGCTTATTCGTCACGCTTGTCGTTTCCGTATTCAAGTGGTTCCACTCCACCCACGCTTGCGAATTTTCCAGCAACCACTTGCATTTCCAAGCCATTTTGCCATGGAAGAGGGAGTCGACTGCATCGGTACTGTACATGTGGGCAACCCATCCATCACAACTCACAATCATGAAGTCATCTGCGTGCGAGTTGGTCAACATCCCCACCCACCCCCGAAAGAAATTCGCTTCAAAAAGCAAAGCAACTTGCGCGATTTTGACGTGTGTGGGCAATTCAGCACATTGTCTTGTGCGTGTGTGTGAGTTGCTCCCAACAAGTCAAAGATCGCTTTCAATGCTCGTTGTCGGAAAATCCGGATAAAGCTCTGACTGTGTGACAAATGACAAACACGAGCGTGATTTGCATCTGGTGGACCAAAATTTGGCAACCCTTTCAGATGGCTTCAAGTGAGTGCGATTTCTTGAATCAGTACATTTGAATGCTTTGTGCGCAGAAATGTCTGAAATATACTTAGATAAGATGTGAAAAATCAACGAGAACTTGGTCAAGTTATCTCCAGCCTCCAGTGCTGAACAGACGTGGGAGAAGAAGGGTCGAAAAGTCGCGATCTTTGGCGACTCTCTCCCGCACAAACCCATTCCTTAGGACAAAATATCGGATATTTTGCAACACAGGAAGTGAAGCAAACTCTGTCTGCGGCAGAGGAACTTGCTCGCACTCAAGCAAAAAAGCAAGCCCCACACAGCAGACTCTCTGCCGTCTTCTCGCGGAGAAAGCAACCCTCAAAATATCCAAAAGCAACAGCAAAAATGCGCGATATTCTGGATACAGTTTCCTCAGAGGCAGTCAAACGGATAGGTTTGGCTTGCTTGCGGCTGGCAAGCAAGCACAAGCGCAAGAGCAGGTAACGCAAGTGGCCAAGGTTGTTTCTCTCCCAAATCCCAATCCGACGCCGAGGCCACACAGCACAGCGCAGCAAGCGCCACCCCGTCCGCCCGTCCGTCCAATCCGCAAATCCGCGGCCAATCCACACACACGCGTCCCTGTCCGTCCAATCCGTCCGTCCCAGGCCGCATCAACCCGCATCCCCAATCCAAGGACGCGATCACCCACCACTTCTCGTAAATCAGTAGACGCGCATTAAGCAACTATGAGCCAGCCACCGTCTAAGAAGCCTCCGGCGTCCACAGTGTCGGTCACCATGCCGTCGTCGCGCCCGCCGCTGCCCCCGCAGAGCAGCAACAGCATCGGCGGTAGCTTCCTGGACACCAGCCTCGCCCACCTGCAGCTGCCAGCCGTGCCGCCGCTCTCGCAGCTCTACAGCCAGAGCATGGGCGTGGGCATCGGCGGCGACCCGACCGCGCAGTACTCGGAGCCGCCGGCGTCCGCGCGCTCCATGGGCTCGCAGCCGTACACGTCCAGCGCCATCCCCACGAGCTACCGCTTCGCGCCCAACAGCGTGGCCAGCCTCATCGGCTCCATGCGCGCGTACTCGAACGCGACTGACCTCGTGCAGTCGTACTCGGCCATCCCGTCGGTCGAAGAGGCGCTCAACACGCTCGAGCGCGCGGCGCATACGCTCAAGGCGCGCCGCTACCGAGACGCGCTCAAGCTGTACCTCGAAGGCGGGTACGCGATGGCGAACGTCGCGGAGCGCCAGTCGAACCCTAAGATCGGCAATTTGCTCACGACCAAGGGCTTCGAGACGCTCAACTGGTGCGGCTTCCTCTGCGACTGGATCGAGGGCCGCGTCTCGGAGAAGAACCCGCGACCGGGGGTGCACAAAGTGGGCATCCCCGTCGCGAAATGGGACGAGGACTGGTCCGGCCCGTTCATGGACGAAGACGAAGCCAAGCGCGTGTGGTACACGCCCGTGTACAGCCCGCGGCCCGTGGACTTTACCAACAACGGCTACCGCCTTCGCTGTGTGGAGATGAACCGCCGGCCGCGCCTGATGGTGTGCATCACGATCTACAACGAAGGGCCGACGCAGCTCAAGGCCACACTGCGCAAGCTGGTCAACAACCTCGCGTACCTCAAGAACCAGCAGCCCGGCCACGAGAAGACGCTCTCAAGCACTTACGCCGGCGAGGACGTGTGGAAGAACGTGCTCGTGTGCATCATCGCGGACGGCCGCCAACAGATCCACCCCAAGATGCTCGATTACCTCGAGGCCATCGGACTGTACGACGAGGACCTGCTCACAATCAACAGCGCCGGCATCGGCGCGCAGTGCCACCTCTTCGAGCACACGCTGCAGCTCTCGAACAACAACAAGAGCCTACTGCCTTTGCAGGCCGTGTTTGCGCTCAAGGAGGAGAAGGCGTCCAAGCTCGACTCGCACCACTGGTACTTCAATGCGTTCGCCGAGCAGATCCAACCCGAGTACACGGCGGTCATGGACGTGGGTACGATGCTCACCAAGTCCGCGCTCTACCACTTGCTGTATGCGTTCGAGAGCAACCGGCAGATCGGCGGCGCCTGCGGCCAGCTCACGGTCGAGGATCCGTTCAAGAACCTGAGCAACTGGGTCGTCTCAGCGCAGCACTTTGAGTACAAGATCTCCAACATCCTCGACAAGTCGCTCGAGTCCTGCTTCGGCTTCATCAGCGTGCTCCCCGGCGCGTTCTCAGCGTACAGGTACGAAGCGATCCGCGGCGATCCGCTCGAGGCGTACTTCCAGACGCTCAACGTGGACCTGGGCGTGCTGGGCCCGTTCATTGGCAACATGTACCTGGCGGAAGACCGGATCCTGTGCTTTGAGCTCCTCGCGCGCAAGGGCTGCAACTGGACGATGCACTACGTGAAGGAGGCGATCGCGCGCACGGACGTCCCGCATGACCTCGTGAGCCTCATCTCGCAGCGCAAGCGCTGGCTTAACGGCTCGTTCTTCGCGACGCTGTTCAGCATCTGGAACTGGGGGCGCGTGTACTCGGAGAGCTCGCACACGTTCACGCGCAAGATGTTTTTGCTGCTCTTCTACGTGTACCACGTGGCGAGTACGCTCTTCTCGTTCTTCCTGCCGGCGAACCTGTACCTGGCGCTCTTCTTCATCGTGTTCCAGGGCTTCCAGCAGAATCGCCTCGTGTTCATCGACACGTCCGAGTACTCGCAGAACGTGCTCGACTGCGCCGTGTACCTCTTCAACCTCGTGTACCTCTTCGGACTGCTCATGCTCATCATCATCGGGCTGGGCAACAACCCCAAGCACATGAAGCTCACGTACTACTTTGTCGGCGCGATGTTCGGCGCGATCATGATGCTGTCGTCGCTGGTCGGCATGGGCGTGTTCTTCTCGTCGCCCGTGACCACCAACTCGGTCGTGGTCTCGCTGCTCACGATCGGCATCTACTTCATTGGCTCGGCGCTGCACGGCGAGCTGCACCACATCTTGCTTACATTCACGCACTACACGGCGCTGATCCCGAGCTTCGTCAACATCTTCACGATCTACTCGTTCTGCAACCTGCAGGACCTGTCCTGGGGCACCAAGGGCTTGAATGCGGACCCGCTGGCCCTGTCGCCCGCGGACGAGAACGAGAAGGGCGACTTCAAGGACGTACTCGCGAAGCGCAAGGCGCTGGAGGACCGCCGCAAGGAGGAGGAGCAGAAGCACGACGACCGCAAGCGCCACTTTGAGGCGTTCCGCACCAACATCCTGCTCATGTGGGCGTTCGCAAACCTAATCTTCGCACTCTTCATCGTTTACTTCAGCGACGCGGACACGTACATGCCGATCCTGTACCTGACGGTGGCGATGATCAACGCGTCGCGTCTGGCCGGCTGCATCGGCCACTGGGTGTACATCCACACCGAGAGCATCCGCGTGCAGTTCATCGACAAAACCCACTCGGGCGGCGCCGGCGCCAGCGGTGGCTACCCGGAGAGCAGCAACTTCCGTCAACTGGAGGACCACTACAACGCGCTCACGGAGGACCACCGCCTGTACGCGTCCGGCAAGTCCTCCATGTCCGTGGTGTAAGGCTGATGAGGCTGGTTATCACTTTTACGCACACACAGAGCGAGAGAGCGAGAGAGCGAGCGCTCACGTGCGCTGCTTGCTGCATTTCCATATTCGAAGTCTTCCAGAACCAATTTCCGCAACCATTTTCAAAGACATTTTTAACAGTTAAATTTTAGATCTCGAAATTGAACCAAGAGCTCCATCGTTATGTTGAAAATTGTGGAGTTGAACCTATCAAACAGAATACTGGCAGCTTATACAGCTGTTTTTTACCTCTTTAAATATCAATTGTGCGGGTATCTTAACCTACATTGTGTCATAACTCTAAGTATGACACTGGATCCGTTTGGGGGTCGAAAGGTCACACAGTTGATTGACGAAGCAAACGGCAACCATGGCAGATGATGATGGAGTGAGCGCGCTCGTCGGCGCGTGGGAGAGCACGGAGGCGTTTGGCAACACGGCGCTGGACTGGTCGCAGGCGCTGAAAGAGCAGAAAGTGGCGCTCGCAGTGGCGTTTGATCCGAATGGCGCGTACGCCTTCCAGCTCTTCACGCAGGATGACGCGACGACGGGCGAGCGAACGAACGTGACTGCGACATTCCGCCACATTGTCGCGGCAAAGGGCAAGTACACGCTGCAGGGAACGAAGGGCTTGCTGCTGGAAGGTATGCGCGTGTGTCCGAGTGCGTAGCTGTTGGTTGTATGCAATTGCTGAGGTCTTGTGGTGCTGGTGTGACTGCTGGCTTGACAGGAGATTCATCGGGGATCCAGTGGACGTATCAGCGTGAAGAAGGCGATACACTCCGGCTCAGGTGCGTTCATAACTGCGTATCTACCGTGGTGATGGGGTGGCGCTATCCTGACGGGAGAATGTCTATGGCGTGCTTACTGTGTGGATGGATGCAGACTGGAAGGTGCAAAGCGCTTTGGGCGGTGCAAAGGCGTCGATGTGATCTACTTCAAAAGAGCTGCCACTGGTCCGTAATACCTGAAACAGTAGTGGGCAAACAACACAGTATTTGTAATGGGGGCGTGGTGTCTGTGGCTTGCAAGACGGGTGTACGTGCTTACGTAGTCAAGCGGGTTGTATTTTTAATAGAGCAGACAGTAAATCAGTATCTGGCAGTGCGGCACCTACATTACATGTCCAACACGTCGTCCAGCCAGTCTTCTAACTGACCAGGTGGGGATGCCGCGGCCCTTCGCTGAGTCTGGGCCCGTGTGGATGCCAATGCCGCAGTTGTTGAAGAAGACGTCGCAGTCTGCGCAGAAACGGAGAGCGTCGTGCTGCTGAGCTGGAGCAGCAAATCGAGCTCACTGTCTGTGGCTGAGGCTGGTTTTGCCACTACTGCTGGTGCTGTGGCTTGCACAGGTGATGAAGATGCGGGTGAAGGTCCTGTGGCTGCCGTGTTTTCCTGCTCATGCGTCTGCTCGTCCTCGTCTTGTTCGCTGTCAGACGCTGCTGCTGGAGGCTCAAAGTCGAAATCCACCTGAGCCAAAACACACCATTTTACAATGCACCGCGCGCGTCAGAGTAAAGTTCGTAATCTACATAGAGAGCGTAGATACATAGCTGCAGAACGTACGCAGTACTTGGGATCCATCTGGTAGCGGATGCTCGGCGCCACCATCGCCAGTTGCCCGCCGATCCAGTTGAAGTCCTATCGCAGCAGTAGGGACAAAATATCCACCACATCAATATCAAGCCATGTCGCAACGAAAGTGTGGCCTACAGCTATAGCAAAGCTTCATGTTGCTGGCAGGAAGAACGTACCAGCACGCCAACGGCGCTCTTCGTGCTTGGGTCGTCGTCGTCCTCGGCGTCCCACTGCTTCACGGTCTGGCTCTGGAAGTACGCGCCGGTCGGCGCCGCGCCGATCTCACGCACGCTCTCTTCGCCCGCGAAGAACTGGCGCCGAAAGGAGTGGGGCGTTTGGCCAGCGGCAGCAGCGTCTGGTGCGTTCTCGTCTCCTTCGTTGTCTTCATGCTGCCGCTCTTCGTAGCGGAACGCGTTCGACTCGAGCGGGCGTCTGCCACCACCGCCTCTGCCACGGCGAGAAGATGATGCTGACGCCTCGTCGCCGCCTGCGGCCTCACCACCTCCTCCTCTGCCTCCTCCTCTTCCTCGCCCACGGCCGTGCGTCGTGCGGTACTTCACCTGCGAGCGCCCCATACTTTCTTGCTTATTTGTCCTCTTCACCAAAGTTCCAAAATGAACTCTTCGTGGGTTATTTCAGCCAATCACAACACTAACCGTGTGTTTTAAGCCGATTTGAAAATGGAGAGTAATAGGGAAAGCGTGAGAATGCAGTTTACCGTGAGCGCACGTCCTGCCGCCGTGTCCGACAAGCCTCGATCGTCGTACAGTAAACAACAAGGAGAACACGGGCGCGGTGGTTCTGTGGCCTCTAGCGACGACCTCACCTCGCGATTTCCTTCGAAAATGAGTTATAAGGCCTTGGCTCACAGTTGATTGCCTCGGCGACATGGCCGTGATCGCATCATCCATTCCGAAAGCAAAATGCCCGAGCCTTTATGGTTCGATGTGGGTTTTGTTATCGACGAATTTTAGGCGGAGAGAAGGCATGATGACAAGAACTCATGATTTGGTTTTGAAGAAAGACTCCGTTTGAATTAGTTTGGTTAGGATCAAATTGTAAACAACTAGCGAGTGGCAGTTTACTTCTTCGACTTCTTGGTGGCGAGCTTGCGCTGGTAGAACTCAAGTTCCTTGCCCTCCAGGATGTAACCATCGGCGCGGCCGGACTGGCCAGGGCGCGACGAGATCACAGCGAGCAGACGGCCAGACATGAACTGTTCGTCGAGCTTCTGGTCGAGCACACGGGTGCGCTGACGGTTGGCGAGCTTGCGGAGCACGTGGTCCGACTTCTTCACCTCTTCCTCGGCGACCTTCTCGGCGTTCTTCTTCACACCGATCTTGACGCCGTAGTGGGCCTCGTACCACTGACGGAACGGAGTGGCATCGACGAGCACGACGGTGTTCTTCACGAGCGTCTTGGTACGCACAAGCTCGTTGTTGGACGCGTTGTAGACGACATCCAAGATACGGGTCTTGCGGGCAGTCACTTCAGTGCCCCACGAGAAGTTGCCAGTGTCCAGACGAAGGGCACGGAACTTGAGGTGGCCACCACGCACACGGACAGTGTGCACACGCTTGGCAGCGAGCTTGGTGTTGGCTGGCTGACGGCCGAGCTCGAATTTTCGCTTCTTGCGGTACTGGCTGCGCTTGCCACCCGTTTCACGGCGCTTGTGACGCGAATCACGAGAAATACCTGGAGAGGAGGAAAAAGAAAAAACGAATCACACAAAGAGTCAGCACCACTCGCTCACAGACTAGCGCACATGAAAGCGCTCCACACGATCGTGTTCCCATTTGAAGGAAGCGGAAACCAAAGCCCAAGTATTCGAATGCCGCACAATGGGGATACAGCAGTGAATACTTGTCGCCCTCGGGAGTGAGGGCGTACGCAGCGCTCGACCCGAATCACCACAAGATGATCGGAGAGCTACAGACAGCTGGAGCCAAGCAGCAGCAGCACGCGAAGCGCACTGTCCCCGTCTGGTCCTGCTCTCTGTCTGCGCAGTGGGTGGCGTTTCCGGCGGCATCTCTCCGTGGTGGCGACAGCAGTCGGTAGGCGTGACGGACGCCAGCGTCTTACCCATTCTGATCCAAATCCGACGGAGTAATTTCGGTACTGTTCAAAAGACCGAGGTGGCGGCGCTTTTCGCGAGCATGAGAGAGAGCGAGCGGCTGGCAGCCAACCAACCAAAACGAAAGGCGGAGCTGTTCTGTCTCGCAAAAGTACGATTTGCGGTTTTAGTGACGACTGGCGGAGACTGTTTTGCTCCTTCAAAGTATGCTTACCGGTTTTAGTGGGGTGAAATGAGAGGCAATAAGTTCGAAAGTCGATACAGAAAAGAGTCAAATGCGCACTTACCTGAAACGGGTTGGCAAATTGGCGCGAAAGGCTCTGATTGGCTGAATAAACGTACTTATGCGAACAGCTCAATTGAAAGAGGGCGTTCTGTAACGCGGGAAGCAACGTGGGTAACAACGCCAACACACACGAGCAGGAAACGCACAGCATCATGGCGAGCGAAGAGTTCTCGGTCGACTTGCTGCAGCTCTACTATGGTGCGCTGGCTGCCGCTTCTGCTGTAGTGCACTCTATTTGGTTGTCTTCTAAGCGACACGAGCTAACCCCTTTGTATGTCTATGCCATTTTGTAGATCGCCTGTTCCCGTATGAGCAAATGGCAAAATGGCTCACCTACGATGGTGGTGCGTGAATCATTGTGTTGTGCTAGCGTCGATGTATTGTTTGGATACCGATAGGCTGTGTGTTTGCCATTGTGCTGCGTCCATTATAGGGGAGGAGTTCTTCTTCCGCCGCGAGCTGTCGTTCACGCTGGAGAACGACACGTACATCCGCTACAAGTCGTTCCACAACGCCGAGGAGATGAAGGCGTCGATGATCAAGACGCTGCCGTTCAAGATCGATATCGGCGCCGTGTTCTCGGTCTCCCCCGCCGACAAGGGCAAGGTCAAAGCGAGCGACTTTGTGCCCGAAGAGCGTGAGCTGGTGTTCGATATCGATCTTACCGATTACGACGACATCCGTACTTGCTGCGAGGGTGCGTCGATTTGCGCCAAGTGCTGGCAGTTCATGATCGCTGCCGTGAAAGTGATGGATGCGGCGCTGCGCGAGGACTTTGGCTACGAGCACATCATGTGGGTGTACTCCGGTCGTCGTGGTATCCATTGCTGGGTCTCGGACGAGTCTGCTCGTCAGCTCACGAACGAGGCCCGCACAGCCGTCGTGCAGTACCTCTCGCTCGTGGAAGGCAATGAGAACTCGAAGCGCAAAGTGCACTTGAAGGACCCGCTGCACCCGTCTCTCGAGTAAGTCCACCCGCATGCGCATTACCACCCACCATCATTCTGTCTCTTGCTAATCTCTCGTTCTCAAACAGCCGAGCGTACCGATTACTGGAGCCTCTCTTCGAGGATATCATCCTCGGACCAGACGGACAGGGAATCTTTTGCGACGAGAAGCAGTGGGCGAAGCTGCTCGACATGGTCCCCGACGAAGACCTGCGCTCGCAGCTGAACGCTCGCTGGAGCGCTCCGTCGAACGACTCGACGCCTCGCGAGAAGTGGCTGGAGCTCGTCGACGGCGTCGAGAAGATCCTGGCCAAGGGCCAACAGAACAACAAACGCCAGCTCAACGACCAGCGGAAGCGCAACCTGCTGGAGCTGCGCGCGTGCCTCCCAGAGATCGTGCTCGCGTATTTATACCCGCGTCTGGATGCGAACGTGTCCAAGCAGCGGAATCACTTGCTCAAGAGCCCATTCGCCGTGCATCCAAAGACTGGACGCGTCTGCGTGCCGGTGGCCGCTGAGGCCATTGAAGACTTTGATCCGTTCACGGTGCCGACACTCGGTCAGCTCCAGGACGAGCTCAACAAGGTGTCCGTGAAGGACGCTGCCTCAGGTACGTGTGTGTTGAGTGTGGGATCTCCTCTTGTGTTCTGCTCGTTCACTAAATTTAAAAACTGTCATTTGCTACTGTGTGCAGGCGCAGAGAAGACGTCGATGAACGAGTACGTGCGTTTGTTCGAGACGGAGCTGCTCAAACCGCTGGATGCGGCCGCGAAGCAGAAGCAGCGAGAGGCAAAAGAGTCCAACGCGGCGTTCAACGGAGACTGGTAGAGAGCGAGGATTGCTTGCTGCGCATGCATTTGATTTGAGACATTCGTTGCATTGAGAAACAAAACGACCAATAGGATGAAACACACGTGAATAGTAATTTCAACACACAAGGCGTGGAGTTATCTTGCTCTTGCTTCGTATTGAACACCATTAAGAAGGCAGGAGTCATCTCTGATAAGTCTCCACCGCAATGCAATGCTGCTTCGCTCTCTTTCTTGTTTACTCTTCGGTAGCAGCGACAGGTGGGAAGCGCGAGAGCACGTCCTGCCATGTCGTCGTGCCTTTGACCAAGTTGCGCACTTCCGCGCCGATCGCGCTGATCGGGATGCGCACCTGCGCGCACGAGTCGCGCTCGCGCAGCGTCACGACCCGACTCTCCACCGTGTCGAAGTCGATCGTGACCGCGAACGGGATGCCGAGCTCGTCCGCGCGCGCGTACTTGCGGCCGATCGCGACGCTCGACGAGTCCACCTTGCACTCAAGCTCTTCCTCCGCGAAGACGCCCTCGAGCTCCGTGGCGAACGGCTCAAACGCCGAATTCGAGCTCAGCGGCAGCACCGAGACCTTGATCGGCGCGATCGTCGGGTTGAAGGACATCACGCCGCGCTTCTCGTCGCCCTCGCGCGCGTAGAAGTTGTGCTCAAAGACCGCCGTGAGGATGCGGCCGATGCCGAACGACGGCTCGATCACCGACGGGATAAACTTCTCCTCGCTCACCATCTTCTCCACGACCTTGATCGCGACCATATCGCGTTTGAGCGTGAACTGCTTGCCGTCGCAGAGTGGGCCGATCGTGGCCTCACCCTTGGTCGCCAGCTCGTTCTCAAACGCGATCGCGCGGTCGACGTCGTCCTTAAGCGCCTCGAGCGCTTCGTTGATCGAAGCCAGGTCCGCCTTGAACTCGCGACCCATCTTGCCCTTGTTCGCCTTGATGTCGACGATCTGGCGCTTCTCCGGCTTCTCAAACTTGTGCGTGCCCACCATCTCGACCTTGCTCTTCTTCGCGTGCACGGTCAGGTCGTAGCACGAGCGGTCAGCGTGGCCCGCGCACTCCACCCAGCCCGAGCTCAGCTTGATCTCCAAGTCCCAGCAGTCCGTGGCGTAGTGCGACATCTCCGTGTCCAAGTGCTGGCGGAAGCGCAGGCGCTTGAGGTCGATGCCGATCTTCTCCGCGAACAGGTATGTGCGCGCGAGGTAGTACGCGAGCGCCTCGTTGGCGATGATGCCCTTCGCGACGGCCTCACCACAGGTCATCGGCACGGTCTTGCCGTCCGTGAGCTGGTTCGTCTTGGTTAACAATGACAGCACGAGGTTCGCGACCTTGGAGAACTTGGCGTGGCTCTTGTCCTTTGGGTTCACAAAGTACTCGATCTCCGCCTGCTGGAACTCACGCACGCGCAGCAAACCGGCGCGCGGTGAGATCTCGTTACGGAACGCCGAGCCGATCTGCGCGCAGCCGAAAGGCACCTTGCCGGCGTTGTATTCGAGCAGGCGACGGAAGTTCAAGAAGATACCCTGCGCGGTCTCTGGGCGCAAGTAGCCCACGAGGTTGCCCTCTGGGCCGATCTGGCACTGGAACATGAGGTTGAATGGGACCGGGAAGCTCAAGTCCGCGCCGGAGCCCGGCGCCTTGATGGCGTACTCTTGGAACACGGCGTGGATCTCGGCAGGCGAGTACGACTCGGCCATGGTCGCGTGCATGCGGTGCTTCTCCTGCTCTTCCGCGGTCAGGTTTGGGTTCTTGTCGAGAAAGTTCTCGACGTGGTCTTCCAGCAGCTTGTCCGCGCGGTAGCACTCGCCCGACTTGGTGCACTTGACCATCAGGTCCGTGAAGCGGTCGACGTGACCCGACGTCTTGAGCACGATCTCCGGCATCAGGTTCGTGCACTCAACCTCCAGCAGCTTGTCCTCAAACACAAAGTGGCGGCGCCACGCGCGCAGCAGGTTCGCCTTGAGCGCGCACGCTGGCGGGCCAAAGTCGTAGAAGCCGCCGATGCCGCCGTAGATCTCAAACGACGGCACGACGAACATCTTGCGGATCAGGAGGTCGTCGAGTGCCTTCTTGTCGTTCTTGGAGAGGCCGTCGAGCTCCGGGCCCTGCTTGGCGACCTCGGCGTCCAGCTTGAGCTTGAGCGTCTTGAGCGCGTCCACCGCGGCCTTCACGTCCTCGGCGGCGCCGCCGTTCTGCTTGAGCTCGCGCACGAGCGCGCCCTGGCGCGTCACGGACGCACGGAGGGCGTCGATATCCACTGGCGCGGTGCTGGACATGGTGGTGGTGCTGGTGGTGAGGTGGAGGTGGTGGTAGATCTTGTGGAGGGGGTCAGCGCCACACAAAAAGCAATTTGTTTGTTGTGTGAAGGCGTGGTGGATGTGGAGAAAGCTGTCAAAAAGTGGACCACACACAAAAATGGAGCCAAGAGACGGTAAAACCTCAATTCTGGATGAAAAACCCCACATCATTTTCTTCTGGCGTGATACATCACGAAGTTTCTTCACATGGCTGAAACTCTCTTGGTGGATCTTCTTCGCATTGCTGAAGGTGCATCTGTATGTATGTACCTACCTATTGGTGCCCCAGCACCACAATCCACAAGCGAATGTATTACAGTGTACGCTATTGACATGCTTGAGAGCTATGGTGAACAAACGTTGGAACACCAGCACCAGAAAGCGCAGTCCGCTGTCCGCCCAGCCGCCTCTCGCACGCTGCCCTATATGGGTTTCGTGAAGTGGTATCCATTGTTGTGCAGAGATCGTATCAGCCTCTCGGTTCCTCGCGTCAGTTCGCTTTTGTGAAGTTCTGCAGTTTGAAAATGGTTAAGAAAACCACAAGTGAAACGCACCGCACACACGCGCACGCCTTTCAGCTCGCCAGGGGCTCGCTCGTGCGTGCGTCAGGTGATCTGAACAAACGCTGTTGCGCAAACACAGAGAGGTTGAGAGCGAGCGACAGAGCACCCACCAAGCAAGCACGATTTTTTCAATGGAGCCTCTGCAAGGTTTGATTTTTGGAGCGAGCTTACGCCGCTTCGTTTCCTTTGTCGAACAAGAGCTCAGCTTCCATGTCACTCCAAAGGGGTGATATTCAAGTCGTTTCTCTCGTTATTTGTAAACAATTTCGATAGGCGGAACAAAAGGTCACTGTTGCGAGGTTTCAAGATGCAGTTAGTTGAAGCAGGTGCGTCGTCGCTATCGCTCCCCGCTGATTGGCTGGTTCAAGACAAGGTTGTTGCGACGTCATTCTTGTGCGCGCTTTTCGAGTTTCTATTTTTCAGCACTATCTCTTTTAAATCGTACACTTTTCAAAATGTATGCGCAAAACCTTTTTACAACGCATACATTTTCTTTTCGTAAACCTACGCATTTAAAAAGGCGGGTTCGTCCGCAGAAAAAGCAGCGTCACTCGTCAAAACTTTGGATAGGAAGGAAAAGAAAGCGCACACACACTTCAAAAGCCACAGTAGGAAGAAGAAGCAAGAGCTGCTGGTTGCTGGTGGGTGGTTGCTCGCTCCACATCGGCGCCTCCATCACCCTTCTCTCAGCAGCCCACTCCCAGCCAGGCATTCTCGCATTCTCCAGGCGCTGCGCACGTCTGTCCCAGCTGCACTCGCACACTCGTTCGCCATGCTGCGCCACGTGAACTCGTCACGCGCGTCCTCCGCAATGATGCGCAAGCACGCCGCGCACCGCATGAGCTCCTCGACGTCCCGGAATGCAGCGCCGGTGGCCGCGACCGTTTCGCCAGTGACGCAGTTTGTCGCTTCATCGTTGTCGACGTCAGCCGCCGCGCAGAAGAACAACGAGCTGTCGTTCGACCAGACCGAGAAGATATTCAAGCACAAGTCCATGACCGAGTTGGTGCGTGCGTACGGCGTGTTCAAGGCGTCGCAGCTGGCGTGGCTCGTCAAGCACAGCGAGCGACTGGTCAAGATGTCGTACGATTTCCCTGGTGCAGCGTTCACGAACAAGTTCCTGCGCGCGACCTTCTTCGGCCATTTTTGCGCCGGCGAAGACGCGAACGAGATCCGCCCAGTCCTGCAGAAGCTCGCGCACGCCGGCATTGGCGGCATCTTGGACTACGCCGCTGAAGCCGATGTTGAAGAGCCTCGTGACCTGAACGGTGTGTCGCAGAACCTCGTCTCCGCGCGTACCTACGACTACGAAGACGAATCCACGTGTGATGCGAACGCTTCGATCGCGCGCCAAGCGATCCTCGACGCCGGCAGCACCGCTGCGACGGGCGAGCCGGCGTTTGTTGCGATCAAGTGTACGGCGCTGGGCAAGCCCGAGCTGTTGATGCGCATGTCATCCATCATTGTGCAAGCGCAGTTGCTGTTCCACTCGCTCGACGGTCCAAACCTCTCGCGCGCCAAGACGCAGTACCTGGAGAAGCTTGTCGATTACCCGACGCTGAGCGCCGGTCTGCGCAACGCTGGCGTGCAGATGGAAGAAGAAGAACTGAAGAAGCTCTTCACTGAGATGGACAAGAAGTCCGGCGATGGTATGATCGACTACGTGGACTGGGTGAGTTTCCTGGACCCGTTCGACTTGACCATGGGTCCGCTGACGCAGTTCATCCAGGAAGATCCACTGAACGACGCCGAGAAGACCCAGCTGCGCAACATGATCCGCCGCCTGGAGTCGCTCGCGAACGAAGCCAGCGAAATGGGCGTCAAGCTCATGGTCGACGCCGAGCAGACGTACATGCAGACGGGCATCGACCACCTGGCGCTCAACCTGCAGCGCAAGTACAACCGCGACGGCAAGGACGTGATCTACAACACGTTCCAGTGCTACCTCAAGATCTCGGGTGACCGCGTCGATATCGATCTGGAGCGTGCACGCCGAGAGAACTTTCGCTTTGCGTGCAAGCTCGTGCGTGGCGCGTACATGATCCAGGAGCGCAAGCGCGCACGCGACCTGGGGTACACGGACCCGATTCACGACTCGATCGACAACACCCACCACAACTACAACGCGCAGGTCGAGAAGCTCTTGAAGAACAACGCGATCGCGAGCTTCATGGTCGCGTCGCACAACGAGGACTCGGTGAAGAACACGGTGAAGCTCATGGACAAGTACGGCATCGACCGCAAGACCGGCGGTGTGTTCTTTGGGCAACTGCTGGGCATGTGCGACCACGTGTCGTACACACTGGGTAGCGAGCACTACCGCGTGTTCAAGTACGTGCCGTACGGCCCAATCCACGAGGTGCTTCCGTATTTAATTCGCCGCGCGCAGGAAAACTCGGGGCTAATGAGCGGCGCGACCAAGGAGATCAATTTGCTGCGAAAGGAGATCGTGCGCCGCTCCACGGACTTCTCCGCGTAATTAATTCCATCCACTCAGTTATCTACCAACATCTAGACTTCAGCGTATCCATCAATTCACCCTCTATCCAATTGAAATAGCAAAGGAAGCACGTATCATAACACCGCTTTCGGGCAAACAAATATAAAGCTCTGTACAATGAATATGAAAATGCTTGGCGCGCATTCGGAAGTTCCTGTGTGGGCTATAATACCAAGCTCAGTCTTTGGGCAGGCATGGATGGTACAGATCGAAGCATGGAGACGAGTTGCATAGGAAGGGTTAAAGCAGCGCAACAGAGTCCTCATCCTCCTGCTCTGCCTTCTTCGCGTGACTACCCACCGTATCTTGAGCTCTTGTTGCCGCTTCTCCGTCCAGTCCATCTGAACCACCAGACGTGGTGAGTTTACGTCTCTTGGCAGAAGGAGGAGTGCCGTTCTTGTCCCCCAACTCGTCGCTCGAGAGCAAATGCGAGTCTCCATTCGCACCACTGCCGCTCGGTTGCTTTGCGGCGACGGCGGCTGCTGCAGCATGGATCGCCGCCGCTTCCTCGATCGCGATCTGGTGCTCGGACGAATGGTGCAGCGAGGAATGATCAAACGGGAGGTCTTCTTCATCTATGGGATTAAGAGAGAAATGGAGTCAGTTCGCCTGAATAATTCAGAGATAACGAGCAGGAGAAGTCGATACTTACATGCCGAGTCCAAGAATGCAGACTCTTCGTCGTCTTCTTCCAGAGAGCTGCTCGCGCGCAGTCCAGACGTGAGGTCGTGACTATTGTTGCTGTTGTTGCTTCCCGTACCTGTGAGCATGCGCTTGCACGTGCGTTTGTTGTGGCCCTTGACACCACAGACGCTGCACGCCAGTTTCTCTTGCTTCACATCTCCGAATTGCTGGATCTGCTGAATCTTGCGAGGTCGTCCTCTCGACTTTGGCGGTGGGATCGGCATAGTCACATTGTCCGAGTCCACTGTCTCCACGTCGATTGGCGTGATCCGACCTCCGTACAGAGTCTTGAGCGACGACATCAAGAACATTCGCGGAATCACCTCGGCGCGCATCAAACCTGCGGAAGAGATCGCGAGAAACACGTGAAGGCACGGGAATCGCGACACGTCGTACTCCCCGCAGGTGCAGCTCTGCTTGGCAAAGTCCACGATGCGCTGGCGACTCGTCTGGTGATCGATCACCTCGTATCCGTTCTCAGCAACGCGAAGTACTTCGTAGTGATGCGCCTCCGCCTCGTATTGCAGCAAGACCGAATGGAACTCTTCGGGGTACTCGGAATTGTTCTGACCGTACTTCTCGAAGCGCTGGAACAGCGTACTTGCGACCTTGGAGACCCATCCGACGAGAATCATCAACGGCGTCTTCGTGGAAAGCGTCTCGAGCCACTGGAACGACGCGTCTGGCGCGATACTCGCTGCTGCGTTCGATGCATTTACAACCTGTGCACTGGAACCCGAGGTCGCAAACAGCTCCACTGCGTCCGATTGGCTGCAGTTTGGGAACAAGTCGTGCAGCGGACGCTGGAGTTCTTCACCTCGGCTGTGCACAAAAGTCAGCACGGAGTGTCCAAACTCTGGAACAGATTTCTGCAGCTGCTTGAGGAAAAAGAGCCAATTGTCTTCCGACTCCACTGGCGCAACGCCAATCGCGATCGGCACGTTCTCGCCCATCGCATCCTGCGTCGTCGCAGTCATTAGCACGCCTCCGTACGCCGACGTGATCAAAAACACACTGAGTAGCACGGACGAGCGGCAGTAGCGCAGCGTCAGCTGCAGTGGCTTGGGGCACAGGAATGCGCGCGAGAACGTCGTCGTGTCCGGGAGGTGCTCGAAAGCAGCGACTGATCCTTCGTTGCTCTTCACGAACGCGTCCAAGTAGCCGCGAATCTTCATGAACGAAGCGCTCTCGCCCTTCTTCTTCTGGTTGCGGAACGCGCTCAGCGCTCGCCAAGCAGTCATATACGATGTCGACACGCCGAACTGGTCTTTCATGATCCCCGCCATGTCCTTCGGACGGACGCCGTCGCCCGCTTGGATCATGTATGGCTTTGCCGTCTCCATGAGTGCAGCAGCAGAGACAAAGTTGCCGGAATTCGATTGCGCGACCGAGCAATTTGGACCGTGAGTCACCACTGCGCGCGTGACGTACACTCGTCCATTCGTGTGGCGATTCGCCGAGACGACGAACTCGCACGTCGTGGGGGCTGTCTTGCGGTTCTTCCACGTCGGACAGCGGGCTTCAAGGCGCTGCGGACTGCTGTGCTGCATGTAGTACGGCACGCTCATGCGCACCGAGATGACCTTGAGCTCGCGTCTCAACTCACCCATGTCGCTGTAGCTCTCGCGGAAAGGCGGGCAGCGCGACGGAAGGCTAGACGCTCCGCCACTCATAGTGTCTCGGATGAGGTGCGCAACCGCGAGCAATGGAGCACCACCACCCGTCCCAGGCTGAGACGCAACACCGATACTCGGATTCGCGGTTGTTGGTGGTGGCGCGCTATGAGGTGGCGCGAGGTTCATGTACGCCTGCACGAGCGCTTCGTTGCCTGCGGCAACCGCAGCGGCAGCGGCTTCATGGGCTGCAGTGATCCCGCGTCGTAGCGCGTCGTGGTCTTGGGCCGCAGCTCCTTCAGCCGCCGCTGCTACTGCAGTAGCAGAGCACGGGCTCACCTCGTCGCCGACGGTTGTGGGGACACTCTCTGTCGTCGCCGCGTGTGGCTGGGCGATCGCCTCGGCATCGGCACCATCATCGTCGTGGGCTGACGCAGTGCGCGTTCTCGCCATTTTCGCGCGCGTTTTCCGTAATTTCCCGCAACTGCTGTGGCCACAACCGCAAGAAACAAATGAGAGGGGAAACAAACGTCTCTCTCGTTTTTTCAAAACACGATGGGTGTACCATCCGAACTGGTACACCCCTCTCATTTAGAAACGAATCCCCTTTAAATCAGAAATTTGTAGGAAAGGCAGTTGCCACTTGAGAGGGAAAGCTTCCTCCCCCTTCTTGGGAGTGAATTGCAACCGAGACAAAGGCTCAACACAAGAAGCATCAGCAACAAGCAAGAAGACGAAGAAGGAGATCGAAACTCTTCCATTACGCCGCGTGTGTGTGTGTAAGTGATAGAGAGACCAACGAGACAACAAGAGAGATAGAGAAAGCATGAGCGTGTCCGGAAGCCACGACGGCGCCGCCGCCACCACCAGCAACGGCCACAGCCGGAATAGCAGCACGAGCAGCAGCGGCATGCTGGGCTCGTTCTCCGCGCAGACGCCGCTGATGATCCCGCCGCCGCCCCCAGCGCCGCACGTCGGACTCATTCCACCTGTTGTACTCCCAGCGCCGCCGATGCCATCGCCATTGCTCAACCACGCAGGTACGTGCGCGTGACTTCTTGTTTGTTAATTGAATGACGGCGACGATGACGATGACAAAATGGATCTTTTGTGATTGACACTTTCTGTGGATGGTCGTTTTGTATGACAGGGCGCTTTTCGCCCACGGATCACATTTCGCCTGAAATCACGCACAGCCCGAACCCACTGCACCAGCTTTTGCAGCAGCACCAGCAGCAACCACCGCCAGCACCATCGCAGTACCCACCACCACCGCAGGCGCAGCAGCTGATGCAGCACCAGCACCAGTTTCTGCAGCAGTTCATGTCCAACGGCAGCAACGGTCACTTGCGAAGTGCGCCGCTGCCGCCAGCTCCGCTTAGCGCACCACCCGCTCCTCCTGCGTCGCTGTTCCAGCAGTTCCCACCTCCACGCTCGAGTCCACAGAGCCTCACTCAGCAACAAAACAGTACTTTCCAGGTCGGCACATTGGCATCTGCGTACCCAGTTGTGCGAAGCGTCAGTTCTACGGTTGAAGGAGGCAGAAGCAACGGTGGCGCAGGATCGTCTACCAGCTCCATGAGTGGCTCTCCTCGACGAGGAAGCCGCCCAGGAAGCCGCATCTCTGGCGACCACGTCGAGTACCGAACATTGGGTGACCAGCAGGGCGAGAGCCGCTCGCTCGAAGTGATGCCAATCACGCTGTACAACTCAGAGCGCACGTCGCAGCTAGGAAACCTGATCTCGGTCAATGAGCATTTCATTTCGTACCCGATTCGCAACGGCCTCATCCGCGTGATCAGCCAGAGCTCCGTAGACCGCTTGCTGATCCGCAAGCATGAGAACCACTCGGTGACAGAGCTGGCGTTCTTCAACAGCAAGTCGGACATTTTGCTTAGTTCAGGCACGGACAACCAGATCGCGATCTGGAGAATCGACAATGACCCAATGAACCGCGAGCTGTTGAAAACAATCCCAACTGCCGCGCAGCGTGTGAAGTGGCATCCGTTTGATTCCAACAAGATCGCAATTGTGAATGGAGGAACCGCGTTTATCACAGACCTCACGAGTGTGAATGCTGACGGCGAAGGTGCTGAGAACCTGTACGAGATCAGTGTGGTGTGTGGGCAGTCATCAGCTCAGATCAACGATGTCGCGTTTTCTCCAAACGGCGAAACTGTGCTCACTGCTGGTGCCGACGGACTTGTGCACGTGTACCGCATCAGCGAGCGACACAACAACCACCCTGCCGAGTTCATCCACCGCTTTGAGCCTTTTGACGGCCGCACCGTAAACAGTTTGCACTTTTACGGCGGCAACCTCGTGAACCAGTCGGGCTTGCTCATCGGTGGAGAAGGCAACTCGCGTATTTCACTGTGGAACGCGCCAGTGAGTGAGAATGTGCAGCCGACGTGTTTCCAGACGGTGAAGCTTCTCGGTGCGTCGGACGGCGAAGCATCTTCATCCTCGGAGGTAATCAACGAAACGCTGTTCGATCCAACGACCCAGTTTCTTTTCGTTGCCGACCGCACCCGCCCGATCATCTACGTGCTCCACTTGGCGCAGAGTACGAACGCGCGCACGCCTCGTCGCTTTGACAACATCACGGAGTTCTCGCTGGCGTACCCAGTGCTGTCGATGGGCGTGCTGAACCGCACGCAACAATCCCAACCAGCGCGAGGAGGGGACGGCAACGACTTGGAGCCGTCTGCAGATGTGCTCCTGAACTTTTCGATGCAGTTGTACAGTCTCCAAACACAAGCTATCCAGCGGTACCATGTGGCAGCGACGAACTGCTTTATTCCGCTCAAACAACCAGCGCGCGGCTCGATTGAGGACGAGCTCCCGTCAAACGAAACCAGTGAGGGCTTTGGACAGAGCGTTGGTGCACTAACAACCGAAGGAGAAAACGTTGAGACGTCGCACCAGTCTGCGGCGGAGTCTCCTCGTGCCACTGCAGCGTCACCGGAGACCGAGATTGATGTGCAGAATGGTGATGTGGAGAACGACGACGATGACGAGGAAGACGAAGATAACGACCAACTGAACTCTTTCCGCAACAACTCTGGAATCGGATCCCCAGCGCGCAGCGCTACCAGCGTCGGTGTCGCCTTCCGCCCTCCACATCTGACTGTGAACAACGAAGACACTGCGTCTTCTGTTGGTGGTGAAGACGGCTCTGCGTTCAGCTTGCGCTCGTACGCGCGCTCGTCTCCGTCGTCGTCGGTGCGCGCGTTCCAGGACGAGTCTTCTGTTCAGTACGAGCCATCGATTGATGACACTGCGAGCGAAGCATCGCAGCAGTCGATTCTCTCGTTCTTGCGTCGCATGGAAGTGAGCCAGACCCAGCGTGACGAGCAGCTGCGTGAACAAATGCGTATCGTCATGGGTAACTTGGGCAACCACCTGACTGCGCAGGTCGCTGTTCAGGTCGAAAAGTCGATCCAAAAGCAGTTGCAGACTGTGTTGGTGCCTGCGATGGGTCGTATCGTGCTCCACACGATGGAAAACAATTTTATGAAGCCTGTGCAGAACGGTTTCCAGCATGTCATTTCGGAAAAGCTGATCCCTCACATGGAGCAGAAGCTAAGTGAGTCGCTGAGCACTGCGCTCCCAGAACAAATGGGCAGCGGCGTGCAGGAAATGGTGGAACGCGTTGTGGAAGATGTGCGTCAGCCAGTGCGCGAGTCGTTCCGCGAGTGCTTCCAGGATATCATCATCCCGTCTTTCCAGGCCGCGACGCAGAAGATGTTTGAGCAGATCAACGACACTTTTGTGAAGGGCACGCGCACGGCGTTTGAGAACAGCGGACAGAGCAACAGCAACGCGCAGGTCACGAAGCAGCTTATGCAGTTAATCGAAGTGGTGGACGGGCTGACGAAGAAAGTGGATCAGCTGGCGGTCGCTGTGGAAAGTGGTGAGGGCGTGAGTGCAGGAGCAGCAGCAGGACCAGCAGCGTCGCCTGAAACCCAGCAGTTGGAGGTACAGAAGAGCGCTGTTCGCGCTTTCCTCGCGCGCGAAGACTACGAAGAGGCGTTCAAGCTGGCGCTTGGAGCCCAGAACGTGGACTTGGTGGCGTACACTTGTCAGCAGTGCGACGTGCGCTCGGTGCTGAACTGCCGACCGCTGCAGCTCTCGCAGATGCTGATCCTGTGCCTCGTGCAGCAACTCGGTGCAGACCTGGCGGACGATCTGCAGACGAAGCTGAGCTGGTTGCGCGAGTCGCTGCTGGTGATGGATGTGCGCGATGCGTCGATCGCGGGCTTTGTGTCGAGCGTGCTGCAGGACCTCCAGGTCGGACTGAACAACGTGCCAGCGGAGCACCGGGACTCTCAGTTCACGCTGATTTACCACATTTTGAACTCACTGCTGAGCTCTACCGCGTAGAGATCACATGCGAAGGATGATGTAGCGGAAGCACGGTTCGCATGGTGAGCGGAAGAGCCACGTGCGATCACCTGTGGAGTGATTTAGGGCGGCGGAACGTATAAAATGGCGACTGGCTCACACGAGTACAAGATACTGAACGCAGCGAAAGCAGTTTGCGTGTCAGTGAGAGGAATAGTTGCAGGTAGAACATGTTGGTAGGTAGGTAGTTTGGTTGGTAGTGAATGAGACAAGGTGAAGAATGAAAAGCGAACAATGTTTGAATGTGTGCATGTGTTAACCTTTCTTACAACGCACCTGTTTGGAACCGCGTGCCTTCGCAGATCGCGATGAGCTCGTTCGTGACGGCCTCGACTTCGTTGGTGTCGCGGCCTTCGACCGTGAGGCGCGAGTTGTAGGACTCGTCCTTGACGCCTGTCTTCTCCTGCGTCAGATTGACGTAGCTGCCGATGACGACGCCCGGATACTTCTTTTGGATCGCCTTCATGGGCGTCGCGATCACACCCTCGTAGCTCATCGTGTGCACGATCGCGCGGTGGATGGGGACGCCGACAAAGTGATCTTCGTTGTACGTGAGCATGTCGCGGACCATCGATGGGATCCCGGGGAGCACGTACACGTTGTGCACGATCGCGAGCGGCACCCAGCTGCCCGTCTCCAGGATCTTGCAGCCCGCCGGCAGCGTCGCCATGCGCAGTACGTCATCATTGAGGTCTCCACTGCGTCCCAGTTTGCGAGCGTACATGCGCAGCGCCTCAGCGGTCGGCTCGTGCATTTCGAGGCCGACGCCGAACGCTCTTGCCACGCCCTCGTACGTGAGGTCGTCGTGTGTGGGGCCGATGCCACCGGTCGTAAACACGTACCCAGTTGGACCCACGAGGTCCGACAGCTCCTTCACAGTCGAAGAGATGACCTGCATCCATGACACGCACACGCATTAGCGTCATTCCAGGTTCTACGATAAACTGTTGCCAAAAAAAGTCACACTCACATCCAGCTCGTCAGGGATGACGACAACACGTTTCACGTCGATGCCGCGGCGGAACATCAGCTTGGCAATGAAGAACGAGTTCGTGTCATGGGTCTGCAGCCACACATCCACACAGGTCAGCCAATACACACACATAGCGAAAGTGCATTAGTACACACCACGATGGCGCTACTGGCAGTCGACAACTTTCATTGCAAGCCACGCAGCTCGTGCCAGCTCAACTGTGCAAAAAGCAAGCACAGAACACAAGCTTCGACATGCACGTGCACGCACCCTGCCTTTCAGCACTTCGTTCGCGACCACGCAGATCGCGGCGCTTGGTGCGGCGATTGCAGCAGCAGCGGAGGTCGTTGCCGTCGCCATTTATTGCCTGTTGTTGCGTGAAGAACGAGTGAGAAGCGAATGCAAATGCAAAAAGCGCTTTTGACTTGCGACACTGACTCAGTCCAAATGGATACGTCATCCAAATGTACTGAGTTTTGTGTACAGTGCCACACTAATCGAAGACGACAATGATGAATCTGTCGATTGACGATCACGTCTAATTTGACTGGTTTATCATGAGCGTAGTGGTGCTGGCTGTGAAGGCTGGTGTTGGCATCTATTACAATGCCTCTGCCTGGAACCGCGCGCCGCTCGAGATCTTGGCCAGCTCGTCTGCCACTTTCTCAACTTCTTCCGGGTCGCGGCCTTCGATGGTGAGGCGCGTGTTGTACGACTCGTCCTTCACGCCCGCGTGCTGGTGCGTCAGGTTGACGTAGCTGCCAATCGCGGCGCCCGGGTACTTCTTCTGGATCGCAGTCATGCGTTTCGCGATGTCGCCTTCGTACTTCATCGTGTGCACCTTATAAATCACCATTAACAACATAAACAATGAGCTACACAAAAGGAGAGGTGACCAACCCAAGCGGACAAACACAATCGAACAACAAAACGTACAATGGCGCGGTGAATAGGAACGCCGACAAAGTGCTCTTCGTTGTACGTGAGCATCTCGCGGACCATCGACGGGATCCCAGGCAGCACATACACGTTGTGGACAAGCGCGATCGGGACCCAGCTCGCAGTCTTGAGGATTTGGCAGCCAGCTGGCAGCAGCGCCATTCGCAGGCGGTCTTCGTTCAGATCGTGGCCGCGGTTTTGCTTCACCAGGTAGTCGCGAAGCCCGTCCGCAGTTGGCTGGTGCAGCTCCAGACCGAGTCCAAACGCCTTTGCCTGTAGATTTAGCGAATACAAGCACATAACGGTCAGGTAATGCACAATCATACATACGTATACCAGTAGATGAAAATTTCTTTGTCATACGCACCACTCCTTCGTATGTGATGTCGTCGTGTGTTGGGCCGATGCCTCCGGTTGTGAACACATATCCGTTTGGTCCCACGAGATCCGAGAGCTCCTTCACGGTCGAGGAAATGACCTGCAGCAATCGTAACAACAGGTCGGCATTGAACTGTCTTCGCTATAACGCATTTGCATGACAAACGCCAGGTTGTTCCTTACGTCCATCTCGTCGGGGATCACTACGATGCGCTTGAGATCAACGCCACGGCGGAACATCATCTTCGCGATGAACAGCGAGTTCGTGTCATGCGTCTAAATTCATCACCAACAGCAGCAAACAAAGCATCAGTGCAATGCCATCCCCAAAAGAGTCGAGACACGCAGATGCAAGGGCTAGCATGACACACACACACGCAACCACTCAGCGAAGGGCTATGGGAACGCACCTTGCCGGTCAGCACTTCGTTGCCGATGATGCAGATCGCAGCACTCGGCGCATCACCCACAACAGCTGTAGAGAAGGAAGAGGTCGAAGCCATGCTGTTGCTGTTAGTGGTGCGTCTCAGCGCTCCAAGGAGAAGTGAGCGCTGCGCGCGGTGGTGCATGTGGCGGAGCATTCCTTCGGTGGCTTTCTTCTGAGCTGCTTGCTCTGCGATGATGTCTGTTTGCGAAGTCGAGATGCAAGGTTAACCCCTATATTAGTGTTTTGTACCACACTAAATTATTACGTGTATACCGAAATTAATAATAGAAACACTAATTTAGGTTCATCATTATTTGCTGCCGATTGGGGCTTGGATGCCAAGCATCAATCAATTGCAATTGCGAGCAGAAATGGCAGGACTGGCGAGTGAGGCGGCGAACCCGCGGCTTCTTCAGGAGGTGCGTGCCCAGTTTAAATGCATCTGCTCTACAGGCGACCTGGGTGGGTGTGCACAGCAGATGCGCGCCTCTGTTGTGGCGCTCGTATTACTGTGTACTATGATAGCGACTCTGTCTTGATGTGATCTTGATGATGATGCTAACATTGGTGTGTGTATGTGCTCAATTGGATCGTTAGCGCATCGAGCGCACACAGGCGCAGATCGCGAAGCTTCAGGACGAGCTCGAGAAGTATGGAGACGTCGCAGATGTGATTGCAGAGTTGCCCAAGAAGCTGAGCCACAACGTGATGGTGCGTTTTCTTTTTGGGCGATTTGTCCGTGGAATTCACGAGCTGCATGACTGAGTGAGATATGCACTGCTACTGATTCGTAGGTGCCGCTTGGAAAGCGCGCGATGATGGTGGGCAAGATCGTGCGCTCGAACGAGATCCTGACGCACCTCGGTGACGAGTACTACGCGTGGCAGAGCGCGTCCAGTGCGGTGGAGACCATCGAGCGCAAGAAGAAAAGTGCGTGTGCTGGAGTTTGCTTTGCAGACATATCCCGGTACAGTAAAGTGACTCTCACTAATAACTGCTGGCGTTACTCTTGTGTGCTTGCTTGCGCAGACATTGCCAGCCAAATTAAGGACATCGAGAAAGCCGTGGGCGAGCTGTCGGAGAAGAAGAACCAAGTCGACAGCCTCTTCGATATCAAAAAGGTATGCTGCACAACCCCTCTGACAGAGTTTGCTAGGGTCCATACTGAGCTATCTCCGTTGCTGCCGTGTATATGGCATTAACATTGTATCATTTTCCACCGTGTTGTTGGTTTGTGAAGCTGTACGAAGAAGAAAACATTCGTGAAATCCAGGAATCCGAGGAAGAGAGCGAGATCCCAGTGCCACGAGCCACGGAAGAAGGTATGGCGCACTCTTAAATCTGGTTTTATCTGACATTTCTGATAACCTATTGCATGTGTAGCTCTCTAATGCTAACAATCCACTCTCTTATCGTGTGATAAACTCGTAGACATTGAGGAATACTTTGAAATCGAGGAAGAAGAGCGCCGCAAAGAGGAGCAAACATCGTGGAACTGGGATGAGATGATGCGCCGCATGGAGGAGCTCGAAGCGCGCGAGGCGAGCGGGAACGGGGGCGACTACGAAGTCGAAGAGAAAGCCTCGTCAAGCGTCGCGACCCAGGCTGCGGATCTAAAAGCCAAGGGGAACAGCGCGTTCGCGCGACGTAAATTCAAGGAATCCGTCGACTTTTACTCACAAGCGATCGAGTTGGAGCCGTCGTCACACGTACGTTTTGTCAGTCTTACTTCTTAGTATTGGAACATGGCAATAACCTCTGTTTATACGTTTGCAAATGCGTACTGCACTATAGATTCTGTATGGGAACCGATCCGCTGCGCACCACCGCCTGAAGAAATACGAAGAAGCGCTGGAAGATGCGAACTTTGCTGTTGCTTTAGACGATTCCTGGGTCAAGGTGTGTATAACCCACCACCACCTCTATCTCCCTACACCAAATACTGATATCTGACTTCGTTATACATTTCCAACAGGGTCATTACCGGAAAGCAGTCGCACTGGCGTCCATGGAGCGATACCGAGACGCTGCGGAAGCTTTCGAGCGCGCGTTTGAGCTCTGTCCGACGGACGACAAGCTGGACGAGAAGGCGCAGGAGATGCGCGCAAAGCTCTCTGTGCAGCAGCAAAGGCCGCAAAAGCCCATCTCAGCCATGCCGCAGGCGTCACCATCTCCGCCATCACTGTCGTCATTCACAAGCATCTCCCAGCCACCACCGTTCAAGCCAACAACAGCATCAGGAGTGAGTGTCAACACGATCCCAACGTCCATCCCTGCACCGGCATTCTCGTCTTCGTCGGCGTCTTTCTCGGGGAGCATCATGGAACGAGAGATCGTGGAGCGAGCTCCAGTTCAGGAGAGCGTCGTGAAGGAAAAGAAGCCTGTGCCAGCACCGGTTGTTGTTCGTGACTTACTGCCTTCCTTCGCATCGCCAGCAGCGTCACAGTCTTTCTCCAGTGGCGCGGCACCACCACGCTCCCGTTTCGCGGGCAACAACCCGAACGGCGACGTCGTGACGCTGCAGCCTGTGGGCGAACCTGTAAGTGACTTCTCTTGGATATTCCAGCATGAGATTTGATCCGCAGTGTCTCTAACATTGTTGTTTTCTCTATGCTTGATGCTCGCACAGCAACCTGTGAAGCGAGTCTCGCGTTTCAAAGCAGCCCGTGGCGGTCAGTAGTGCGACGAAGGAGTTGGTAGCTAAGAACGTGCATCAACATGTTCAGTGCATTCTACATTTTGTCTTCCATGTGTCATCCTGTTCGTAGCTCTTTGACAAGCCTCTCATACCTGTTCAATTGGAGGCAACACACATAGCAAGAGATTGATGGGGGTTACCGCATCGCCCCAATAATGGAGCAAAAGATGCCGCCGACGAGATCCAGCATTGCGATCTGTTTGCGCAACAAGGCGACAGCAGCACGCATATCTTTCCATCCAACAGCTCCAACACAACCCATTTCACAGTCAATCGCCCGAAGCATGGGGCACTATTCAAATCCAATACATCCTCATGGGGTGTTATTCTTTTAATTCTTGTGGTTCAGTGTTGTTCATTGGCGGAAATCGTACTGCCTCCGGGGTGACTATTTTACCAACGTGGGCCGCCCCCTGGTTTGCGTTTGCGTCACTCCACCCAGCGTCACTTTTGAAAAAGCCTCGAAGCAACAGCTCCATCACCAGCAGCTCTCTCTCTCTACAAGAGCCCCCTCCAACAATTCCAGCAGCAGCAGCATGAGCACCTTCGGCCGAATCTTCCGCGTCACCACGTACGTTCGCATTTCCCTGCTTCTGTTGCTGTAGCACGAATGGCTTATGTGCGCAATGCGTGGCACTCCATGGCAATGCGAAGCGATGAGTAATGGTGCTGACTCTTGCTGTTGGATTGATCGCTTGCTTGCTTTCACAGGTTTGGTGAGTCCCACTGCAAGGGCGTGGGCGCGATCGTCGACGGCGTGCCTCCTTCTATGGAGCTCACGGAAGCGGACATCCAGCCGCAGCTCACGCGCAGACGCCCCGGCCAGAGCAAGCTCACGACCCCTCGCGACGAGAAGGACGCGGTCACGATCATGAGCGGCACGGAGAAGGGCATCACGCTCGGCACGCCAGTCGCGCTCTTTGTTCCGAACGAGAACGTGCGTCCAAACGACTACAAGGAGATGGACAGTGTGCCGCGACCGGGCCACGCCGACTACACATACCAGCTGAAGTACGGCATCCGCGCTGCGAGTGGCGGCGGTCGCGCGAGTGCGCGTGAGACTATCGGTCGTGTCGCTGCTGGCGCGATCGCGGAGAAGTGGCTGCGCTCCAAGTACGACACGCAGATTGTCGCGTGGGTGAGCTCGATTGGCAAGGTGGACATGCCAGGCGACTTGCTGAACGACCCAAAGAAGACGGTCTACTCGCGCGAAGAGGTGGACGACATTGGCACGATCCGCATCCTCCGCGACCCTTCCAAGTGGAGCAAGATCGACGAGAACGAGGAGGACTATGCGAAGAAGCAAGCTGAGGCCGACGCCGAGTACGAGCTCGAGTTCGTCGCGACGAGAGACGACATGGCGACGCCAGCGTACATTGACACGAACAAGGTGGTGTACAACCGCAAGGGCGACGTCGTACCAACTCCAGACAACATCGACGAGTGGCTCACGAACGACCTCGTCCCAGTGCGGTGCCCGCACCCTGCGTCTGCCAGCGCCATGTCCACGGAAGTGCGCTACCTCAAGCACGAGGAGGACTCGACTGGCGGTGTCGTGACGTGTGTGATCCGCAACGCGCCAGTGGGTCTCGGCGAGCCGTGCTTCGACAAGCTGCAGGCGGTGCTCGCGCACGCGATGCTCTCGATCCCAGCGACGAAGGGCTTTGAGATCGGCTCGGGCTTCAGCGGCACGAGCAAGCGCGGCTCGGAGCACAACGACCCGTTCTGCGACGGCGAACGCGCGGGTGAATTGGGCGTGACGAAGAACGACGCCGGCGGCGTGCTTGGCGGCATCTCGAGCGGCGCTGACATCTACTTCCGCGTCGCGGTCAAGCCCGTGTCGACGATCGGACGCGCGCAGCCGACGGTGGACTACAACGGCAAGGACACGGTGCTGGCCGCCAAGGGCCGCCACGACCCGTGCGTGCTGCCTCGCGTCGTGCCGCTCGTGGAAGCCATGGCCGCGCTTGCGCTCGCGGACGCCGCGATGATCCAGCTCTCGCGCGAGGGCTGCATCGAACACGAGCCGCTCCACAAGAAGCAGCGAACACTGTAAACGGTTCATACATTTGACTACAGTAGAAAGAAGAGAAGACAAGGTCGTTTTCTATTCGCATAACAAATCAACTAATAAAAAAGGAGCAAAGCTGGGATATCTAAACTAACTATTGGAATGATGCGCCGCGCGAAAGATTTTGTCTTGGCTGGGAGGAATGGGGTTCTGTATGTGTGTGTGTGTGTTGTTGACTCGAGTGCCAGGAAAACTCACCACAGCCACCCATTCTTCTTCGTCCATCAAACTCTCTCTATCACGCCGTCAACTGTATCGTGCCGGATGCATGCATGCGCTGCAAATGTTGATATTCCCGAAGCACGAAAGCTCTGGACAACTCACTCGCTCACTCTTCTACAGCACTGTTCCCCGCCGCCGTTCTTTGTTTCTCTGTCATTTTGACTGCCGATTGCGCCTCCTCCTGTGGTATTCTGCTGGAAATGGTAATCGCACTGCGCGTACTGTTTCTCATGGTGCTGCTGTGTGGGTGGGTGCGTGGCTTCTTGATACATACCGGAGCCCCTTTCTACTGTCGTACATTGTTGATTGATTGCCTGCCCCCTGTCGTTCTTGATCTGCTGTTCGCTGTTGAGCAAATTGTGTAATCCGTGCCGCATTTTGTTTTGTGTAGGTTCTAGATGAGCGACGACTGGTCGCTGAGCACCCAGACGACGTCTGAGCTCTTCGTGTCCACGAGGCTCTTGTCGCCCTTGACGAACACGACACCACTCTGGTCGAGGAATGCGCTGTCCTTGCGGCCCTGACCGAGCTTGAGCTCCTCGCGGATGAATGCGACCGGGACATTCGGGCGATAGCTGCCACCACAATTCACAACATTGTCACAATTCCATGGTTAGCTCCATCACTAGCGGATTCACACACTCAACCACGGCCACGTACGCTTTGCAGATCGTTCGCAGCGCGCGCAGTCGCATCGTCGGCACCATTGGGTCCATCAAGTAACCTGCCATATTCGGAGCATCTACATAGAGTTTGAAAAAACGATGGTAATTATTCATAGCAACGGCTTCGCGCACCGCGAGCGCGTGCGCGATCGCCGAGTCTTCGCGCAGCTGTTTGCTCGACGAGACCGCGGACGCGAGCACGCTGTACATCGCGAGCTGGCCGGCGTTCGCCGAGTCGGCTTTCTTCGCTTGCAGCGCCACATACACAGAATATAAAATGCGGTACGAGAGGAACTCGATCGCCTGGCCGGGGATGAGCTTCTCGTAGAGCTCATGCAGCTGGGTCTGGCACTGGTTGAACTCATTGATGTCCCCGGACTCGAGCGCGATGCGCGCGTGGGACTCGTACACCAGCACCGTGAACTCGTTCTTGATGTGCTGCACCGTGCAGTCCTGGCGGATCGATTTCAGTTGGCTACATGCATAAATATAATCACACTGCTCGGCTTTCCACTTGTCACGCACGAGCTGCAGCGCCCGTTTCAGCACGGGCTCGGGGCGCACGGTCGACGGGTGCGGGGCCGACGTCAGACGCAGGTACTCCTTCTCCACAGTCTGGTTCGTCCCTTTGATCACCATGGCATCCAGGTCCAGCTCGCCGTCCATGTTGAGCACGCGCAGCTTCTTCGTGTCCACGGTCGGCGTGACGTACTTGGCCAATTCGTACTGGTCTTTGTGGAACCGCTGCCGCCGCTCGTTTTTGCGCTGCATCTCCACGATTTCGACCGATTGCTGCTGCTCGCTACTCAAGAGTTGACAGACACAGTCAGTCAGTCAGTCGGTTTGTTAGCAACAATGAGCCCAATTCAAAACGAAAGCATTCACATAATAGCAAAACAACAACTCACTGCTTGCGCTTCGCTGCCTTGCTCTTCTTGGCCACCGCGTTCGCAGGATTGAACGCAATGTACGACTCCGCCATGCCACCAGCACCACCATAGGTGTTCTGCTTCGAGACCTTGACGGACCGAGGGTTGAACGGTGGCGGCGGCGCGTTCGACACGACGTTCGCGTGGTGCATCTTTGCGGCGGCAGTGTCGCCCACGAGCGTCGGCAACGGCTCGACGACCCAGTTGCGCGTCCAGAGCGAGTTGGTCGTGATCGCATTCGTGATCATGTCCTTGAGGGCGTTCTGCGTGAGCGATTGGTCCGCTGCGCCTTTGCACCGCGCAAACGCGCGCTTCACGTACTCGTGCAGCGAGTCAGGCCACTTGGTGTTACCAGCAGATGCAGCAGCAGCAGAGGGAGCTTGAGCAGCAAACGCTGGATGTGGTGGCGCGAGCGATCGAGGTGGAGGAGGCACCATGTTTAGCCGCACTGGCGGCGTTGGTGCGCTCTTGTTGGGGTTAATATTGCCACCTGCTTCGCCGGCTCGACCCGATCCCCACTGCCACTGCTGTGCTGCTGGAGGAGGTCCTCGGGGCTGCATTTGAGGCGGCGGACGCATCAACGCACCTGGCGGCGGCGGCCCTCGAGGCATTTGGCCATTCTGAAACTGCGGCGGCGGAGGACGAGCAAACGGACCTGGCGGCGGACCGCGCGCCATCATGGGGCCCGGTGGCGGCGGTCGCATCTGCATCTTTATACACACATACATACGTAGACATACATGTTGTAAGCATACACAGAATATCTTTCAAGAGGCACGTGTACAACAGAGATCGCTCACCCCGTATTGTGGTGGCTGATGTTGCTGCTGCTGTGGAGGCTGGTAGTGGTGGCGGGACTGCGCAGGCGTCGCGTAGAACTGCGAGTAGCCGGCCATCGCCGCGCTGGCGTTGCCGCCAGCTTGCGGCTGTTGCTGCTGGCTCGGGTTCATCACTCTCTCTCTAACTATCACTCACACACACACGCAAGGCGCACGCGCTCGGCTGTTCTGATCGACGGTCGGGCGGATGGAGCTCTTCGCGTCTTGTAGGTTGACTGTGGCGTTCAATTTCCCCCTTCTTGCTCCAGGGCGTCACTACTTTTAGCAGGGCACTAGCACGAGAATTCCCGCTTCAATTGGTTGAAAATATAATTTTTAACAAATAGAATCGCATAAAATCATTTTTACCAGTGCGATTTGATAAAAATGTCAACTTTTCAACCAATAATATGACGTAGTCCTTCGCTTCTCACACACGTTGCCAAACTTGCTGGTTTTGTGGTGACAAAGCAAGCCTCTCTCTGGTTGAGCAATCCACAAGTAAAATCACCATCGGAATCGCTCTCGAAGCTCGTAGAACCATCATCATGCTCTCGCAACTCGCCCGCCGCTCCACGCGCGCCGCCGTGCGTTCCAACCTGCGCACTTCCTGCGCTGCTGTCGCTTCGTCCACCTCCACTGCCAGCAGCGGCGCATCTGCGCTGCTCGCCTCGGTGCAGAAGCGCGCGTTCGCGAGCAAGAGCGACGATGACAAGGAGGACAACTCGCACTCGGACTTTGCGCCAAAGTACCACGCGGCGCCGTCCACCGAGAAGGACGAGATCCTCAAGATGATCGACAGCCACGTCAAGACGTACCCGGTCATGCTGTACATGAAGGGCACGCCGTCGGCGCCGCAGTGCGGCTTCAGCATGCAGGTCGTGCGCATCCTACACGGCCAGGGCGTGAGCTTCGACTCGGTCAACGTGCTCGACCACCCAGAGATCCGCGACGGCGTCAAGGAGTACTCGTAAGTTACTTGGTGCTCTACGTGTGTATGTGTGCGTGTGTTGCATCAGTGAATGTGCCTCTGACCCATTGTGTTTTCTCTCTATATATGTCAATGTGTACTTGCAGGCAATGGCCAACGATCCCGCAGCTGTACGTCAAGGGCGAGTTCGTCGGCGGCTGCGACATCGTGATCGACATGAACAAGTCGGGTGAGCTCTCGGAGCTGCTCGCGGAGTTCAAGAAGTAAATAGAAACGCTCCCATACACACACACGCAAAGCAAAGCAGCAGCGCATTTTATGTGTCTCTCACATCCAACGAAAGAAGATATAAACAGACACAAACAAGGTTCACTGTCATAGTGGCAAGACCGTGCCTTTATGTGCATGTTTGCTACTGCAGTTTGCTTTCTGGGTGAGCATAATGAAGGGCTATCACGAGGCATGGAATTCCCCAGCCGCACCGTATTCGTTTAGGTGCGATTCGCGTCGATGTGTCACACTCACTTCACTACGAATCCAAAACGGCACACACGAACAAAATGGTGCAAGCAGAAGACGACGAGATCGACCCGCTCGACGCTTACATGGCGAGTCTCGAGCTGCCGTCTGCAGCGTCACGTTCAGCAGCAGCAGGCGCGCCTGCGTCGCCCGTTGTCAGCGTGATCGACTGGTCGACGGCGCGCCGCAGTAGCAGCAGCAGAAGAAGGAAAGAGAGTGACGCGCAGAGTGCTCCTGATGCCTATGGCTGCATTAATGCGGTCGTGAAGAACCGGCGCTACCGGCGGCTGCAGCAGCTGCTGCAGGGCGAGAAAGTAGTGCAGGACTTGAGCCAGCCGGGCGCCATGGAGGCGAACCCCGACGACTGGTACTTCTCAGACGCGATGATGCAGCAGCGCAACCCAGCGCTCTTCCACTTCCACTTGGGGCAGTACCTCCCAGCAGCAGCAGCAGCAGCGTCATCTAACACCAGCACACAACAGGACAGTGACCCCATCAAGGCGGAGGATTTGCTGCTCTCAGCGTTCTTGCTGAGCACGAACGACCGTCGCGAGATGGAGACGCGCCGCGCCTTCGAGCAGCGCTCGTGGGGAAAATTCACAGGGCAGGACGAAAAAGACGCACGCGCGCGTGAGAAAGCGCTCTTCCAGCAAGATCAGGAAGAAGAAGACGAGTCTAGCAGCGACGAGGAAGAGGAATATGACGGAGATGAAGAGATGAAGCAGAGCGAGCAGCAAGAAGCAGAGAACGACGTGATGAGCATCGCGGAGCGCCGCCAGCTGCTCGTGGACCTCATGATCCAGCGGTTCCTCCAGGGCAGCGACCACCAGTACGTCAACTACGAGGAGATCGACGCAAACGTCGCGCTGGACGACTTGGAGCAGATACAGCGTGACGCGGAAGACGCGTACTTCGACATGGAGGACGAATGAGCGAGAAGGCAAAACGGTGGTGGTAATACATTCATACTGGCGTCGTACGTTCATGGAGGGGATATGTGTTGATGGATGCGTTCATGTGCTTAGGTGTGAGCGTGCTTTATACTTAGATGCTGCAGCTCCACTGCAGCGCTGCCATTTTTGATGTTGTAACCGAGCTCTGAGGGCGCTATTGATAGAGCTCGTGTTTCGGCATGTTTGAGTTCCTCTTGACGATGATGAATACGAATAGCCAGACGACGGACAACGCAGACCAACGACAAGCGCGGGGGCTTTGCGGCGGGTGTGCTTCTTCTCATCTAATAGCACACCGCACGCAAGAGATACGTCGACCTCCTACATGGGAGCTGGTTGCCTCGCTTGATTGAAGTGCATCGCCATCACCACATCTCCGTGGCTCTCTCGCGGTCGTTTTTCGTCAAGCCCAAGAGCACGAGTATTCGCACCGACACAACACCCAGAGACCACAAAGATGCATCGCGCGGAGAAGTCGAGCAGCCGCATCTGCCGCAACCGCGAGCTCGAGCGCGCGCAGGAGCTCCACCGGAAGAAGATTGACGGCGTCAAGTCGTACCTCACACCCACAATCAGCCCCAGCACGCGACCGACAGCCATGAAACCTGTCATAGGAAGCATGTTCCGACGGTTCAAAGCTCCAGGGGTGCCGTCCCAGTCGAGTCTTCACAACAACAGCACTTCGTACTGTGGGAGTCCGTTGACAACAGCAGATGGCGGTGACGATGGCTGTGGCGACAGCGGCGGTGAAGACGACGACGAAGACATTGACACACCATTTTACGCAGTACAAGGCGGTGGTGGTGGCGGTGAGTATGGACTCAAAGCGCTTGAGGATGCCGCAGATCACGAAAGCGACCTGACGGACGTCGCGCTCGCGAAATCGGACGAGTTTCGCTCGGTCGCTCCAGTCTCCAAGCCTCAGCCTCAGCACAATCACCAGTATGGAAAAATGCCGCCACCGCCTGCAGGAGCGCGGAAGAAGACGCTGAACGGCTCGTTTCGGACGCGACGGCTCAAGGAGATCCAGGCAGACAATGTTGGGCTCTTTGAGCGCATCAAGAAGAGCACGGCACACTACCGCAACGACGACCTGAAGCGCGAGTGGGAGCAGAACGTGTCGTACCTGTCCTCGATCTGCGAGTTCCCGCTCGCCCCGGTGCTGCTCGCGAATGGTGCACGCAGCAGTTCTACTAACATCACTACAGTCAAGACGCCCGTGCGCCACCTGCACGAACAGCTACTCCCGAGCATCCACCAGACCGTGGTGGTTCACCCGATCCGAGCGGTCCCGACGTCACCTCGCAAGCTGCAACTGAACCTGTCGCCAGCATTCCGCTCGCTCCGCAAGGGCATGCCGCAGCAGCCGGCTTTGCCTCCGATCAGTGCGTCGTCTACTGGTCACACACACAGTAGCAGCAACTTTGGATTATTGGCTGCTACTCTGGCGTCGCCTTCTTCCTCGAATTGCGTTGGAGGCGAATTTGGCGACTTTGGGTTTGCTGGCGGTGCAGCGTCTACATCTACGGCTGGGTACAATTTCCATCCTACTGGTCAAGAAGATGATGATGATGGTGATGACGAAGCAAGCGACCTGCTCGATGACAACGAAGTGGCCACACTGCCATGCCGCGCAACCTGCGTTGGGTCGCCGTTCATCGGCGACCTCAGCTCCCCGTCGCGTGCCAACAAATTCGACAACCCATTCGCCTCGTCGTCATCTTGCCTATCGTTGAATGATGAGAAGCACAAGTACCAGCTTTTGAAACTCGGACGCTTCGTGGGCGGCGCGTACCTGGTGATCACGGTTTTCTGCGGCGACGGCATCAAGAACCCATACGGCTTTGACGTGTTCGCGTTCGATCGAGAGTCTGAGTGCGAGTTCAAGCTTAGTATCACGAAGGAGATGACGCATGAGCTGCTCGACACGATCTCTTCGTCCTCGCAGGCAGCAGTCACCGCAGCAGCTGCGGGCACGAACCTGTCGATGGAGGAGATCGCCAAGAGCATCTGTGAGCACGTGAACTTCACGCGGTTCGAGTCGGGACTGGGCGAGATGGCATTCTTGATGTCCAGTGGCGTTGGCGGTTCCAGTGATGTCAAGAGCAAGAGCGGCGCGATGCTGCTTGTCGATTGCTCACCGTCGACGATCGCGTTTTGCATCCACCAGGTCGTAGAGATTGGAGGTGGGGGAAGCTACACCACTGATGCAATGACAGAGAATGCTCAAGGTACCGCAAACAGCAGTGTTAGTAAGCACCGTAAGCGCAGGTTGCACGTGTTTGTGTCCACGCGACTGCAAAAGAGCGCGATGATGTCCCCCAAAGCTGGGTACAGTGAAGCAGCAGGTACACTGGACGGTGGTGCTGGCCTCTCGATTTACTTTCAGATGTGCGATCACAACAACAGCAACGCGCAGTCGAGTATGCCGTCAGCACCAGAATTCAAGCTGGAGGTAGAAATTGGTCTGGACGAGCTCTACGAGGTCGTCAGCAAGCAGTTTGGTGATTCTGGAGGAGATACCAAGAAGAAGAACAGCAAGCAGCGAACGGCGGCATCACGAACATTAGCAAAGGACCGCATAAGTATCGAGCGGGCAGCCGTGGCTGCGATCCGCTATCTGCACATCGTCAGCGTCCCAACGGGAGACAACAGCGCAGGCGAGGAGCTCCAGCTGAAGCAAGTGCTGATCGTGAACCAGCACGTGAACACGCTTTTCATCGCCGTCTCTTCTACTTCTTCATCATCTTCTTCTTCTTCAGTAGCAAAAATAGGCAAATCCAAGACCTCACTGGACAAGAAGAGCCGATTGAGACATCGTTTGCTGCCGCGAGGTTCGTCGCCCACACGAGGACACAAGAGCAGCAGCAGCCAGTCTCTGTTAGGGTCAAGTGTGCTCGAGTCAGGTGTGATCTGGAAGAACGCGTACGTACTCGCACGAGCGTCGATAGAGAGTGGCAATGGCGTCGAGAATGACGAAGACAGCGGGTCTGCTTCTTCTTCAGTATCAGCAGTAGCTCGCAAGATGCCCAAGTACATCCAGGACCTGAACGCTGAGCTCGTCATCAGCGTGTACAATCCGCTGTCGACCAATTACTCGGAACGCACGCTCAGCCCCGAGCAGATCGACTGCCTTCTTCAAAAGCTCGAGATGCTCTTCAATGAAAAGGACGGTGGCAACCTGGACGTCCGTGAGTCCGTTGTGTTCCTCAAGCAAGTTTTAAAGCGGCTGCAGATCGAAGTGGACCTCTTTGGCGCCGAAGTGCTCACGTTCCCGAGTCTCGACGTCAAACAGTCGTTGAATTCCCACACGGAGCAGCAGCAGCTGCATCGTGACGACAGCTTCTGCTCCTCCAGCCGATCAATCCTGAATGCCCCTGCGGATACCAGTGCTGCTAGTCCAAGTAGACGGAGTCCTGGACGGCAAGATAGTCATGATGCCGACGATGGAGTTAAATCGGTCGCCGCGACGACCATCCAAGCGCACGTGCGAGGGTATCTCTTCCGGAAGCAGTACTATTATGAAGAAGACGAGCAAAAAGACGAGCAATTTGATGGCACTGGTAGTGACGAAAACGAGGGATTATCACGTGAAGACCGCGAAGGCAGCGAAGAGCAGGGCGAAGCGCTGGATTTGCACACCGAGATGCAGTTCCAGAGCGACGGCGAGTGCAGTCGACAGCAATCCCGTCAGAACGGAGACAGAGCGAATGCAACAGCAAGCGCAGATGGGGAAGACACTCGTACTCGACCAGTGGCTCCTGCGTCGAACGAAGAGCTCTTCAGAGCAGAGGAGGCTGCTGATCCAAACGACCCAGACGACCGAGTTCCTTCTCAACCAGACCCGCCGCCGCCAAGTATCGGAGCTTCAGCATTGAGAAGGGGCGCGAAGATCAGGGATCGCTTTTGCCTGATAGTGAAGCTCCAGACAGCGCCAGACGACGAGGACGAGGACGCGGTATCAAAGAAGCAAACGGTGGTTGGAATTGGCGCGTTGGGACAGCTCGACATGCATCAAGAGGAACGAGGAAACTGAGGATTTGGAAAAGGCTATTGTGATAAGAAAGCGAACAGGGAGTTCGGCCATTTTTGAAGGCATTTACAAACGGCAAAAGAGTCGTTGCAGCGTGCATTCGCGGAGCAAATGATCTGTCTTACTCATTTAAGGGCTGACTTTCGTTCGATCTGCACGGGACGTGTAGTGACAACTGGACGTCATATCATGATCCGGGAAAGGCTGAAGAGCTACGTAATGCTGGGGAGGGAGTTGCCTGAGTGAGGTGGGGACAACGAAGGGAACTGCACTACCGCCCTTCGCCATATTCTGATGGAAACACACGGAATGTGAAGGATCACCACTCTTCTGCGTGTCATTCAGAGAGATGCAGTACTCGCGAGATACTGCAAAGTTGAAAAATATCGAGTTGGCCGAGATACCTCAGCGCCTCCGATCAGGAAACTCCATACTTTCTTCATCGAAGCAGAGAGAGCAGTTAATCTGACCCGGGTTTCGACTGAACTAGCTACAATACTCACTTGGATGGCGCCCCCAACGCGCCCGAGGAGCTCACGTGCTCTCAGGGGGAGCTTGCTCTTCTGTTTGGTCTGACTACGACCCTGGTCGTCCAGACAGAAGAAATGCGCAAAATGGAAATTGGTCGAGTTCTACCAAAGTTCGTAGCATACAACATATTTCAGAAAGTGAACCGCTATTCTTCTTCTAAAGCCGGGTTCTTCTTAAAGCCGTTATTCCGGGGTGACTTGAATTTTGTATGCTCTGTGTATTCGAAAGTCCGCAGAAAAATCAAACAATAAGATCCTTAAGTTCTGGAAATTCTCAGATAAGTCCGCGATTTGGTGCGAAACAAAAATCCATTCGACTTGGGGCAAATGGATTAAATTAAGAAAAGGATTTGCACCGACTGAAAAACGGCCATCACCACGAACTGACGCCACTGACCTCAGCTCACTTGCTGCAGCCTTCGCCACCGGCGATCTGCGAGCACGAGAGCCCCGGCACGAAGGACATGACGTTGATGACCGTGGAGTAGGAGAAGAGCGCGATCGCAAACACAATGATTGTGGCGCTCGCGCCTTTCATGAAGCCGCCGTACATGCGCAGCTGCTGCGCGTCGAGCTTCTGCGCCGGCAGCCAAATGAGCCCCACGAGCGCGATCACGTTCACGCCGTAGTTGAGCACGAGCAACCAGAAGACGTTGAACCGAATGCTCGAGCTGTCGAGCTTCGCCTCGCTGGGCGTGTAGAAGTTGTCACCGCGGAAGAGCCCCTGCATGTTCGTGCTCACAAACACGCCGATGAGTCGCTGCAGCGAGAGCACGAGCCCGACGGTCGCGCCCTCGGAGCCATCTCGACCAGCGGCGCGACGTTGTTGAGCGTCGTGATGCCGTCGCCGATGAACGACACCGATATGATCGCGTGGTACACGTAGCGGTCGCGCACGGCGTCGAACGCCACGAGCGCCGAGGCCAACAGCTGCGGCACGATCTGAAAGAACAGCGCCCAGCAGAAGAACACGCACCACGAGCGGTTCATGAAGAAGAAGCGCCACGCGAGGATCGTGAAGAGCATGATGACGTCCTGGATCATCTTGAGCAGCAGCGAGTTGTCGTTCGCGGCGCTTTTCGCCCAGCCGCGCACGACGTTGGCTGAATCGCTGGACTTGACCGCGAGGAAGAGTGCGTAGAACGAGATGAACGCGAGGATACCCCACACGGCGCGCTGCTGCATGATCTTCCAGAAGATCTGGTCGCGGATCTTCATGGGCACGGGCAGCGAGTACTGCTCCTCCTTCCAGAAGCGCAGGATGATCGGCAGCGGCAGCACGGACACGACCGCGAGCAGCAGTGTCGCGTTCGAGAGCGCCATGTTGGGCT
>JAASGK010000057.1:0-51904 GCA_023334195.1 Globisporangium emineosum
TCCAAGAGCGTGCCATCGCCAACGCCAACGACGTCGGGCGCCGCTGCCACCGTTGCCGCCACTGCGACTGTCGCCGTCACGGCCGCTGCCGCCACCTACTTCATGTAAGCAGCTAACCAGCCAGCCAGCCAACCACCCTCCGTCCGAATGACCAACCGCTCTTAGTTTCTCCGCGTCTCAAAGCGATCCCCCCAAGTTGATTGCGAAGCCTGGCATGCGGCTCAGAAACTCGACGGTTGCCTCTGTCGCTGAGCAGGAGGAATGCATACAACACGTACAGTAAGAGAAAGATACCTGATAACACTAGAAAATACACAGAGCACTGCTGCCAAGACGCATTCGCCTATTCATATCTCGAGATCGTTTGGCATCTTCGGGCGTGAGCAAATCTCAATCTCGCAGTCTGGTCCACGAGTTATTTTGAACTGCGGCTGTCTGATTCGGATTGCGGTCGGCGCATTGGTTGTAAACCTGAAGCGTCTTGGTTCTTTGTGAAGACGCACATGTACCATGCGAGGTCGAGGAGATCGCACACAGATAATAGAAGCGCCCGGCAACCCGCAACAGCGGATGCTCTCACATGATCTCAAGGGATGTGCCGGGCTTGCTTGGCCATTCTTTTTTCGCTTTGTGAGCCCGACATTGCGCTTGCACACGTCACAAAACGTGAGAATCTGGTGGTGGGATCCTCCAAGCAGCCGTGTGAGAGCCATCTGGTTGCCATTTGCGGGGTTTGCTGAAGCAAAATGTGTTTGCGCCATTGCGGTACACTACCGGAATCTTTTTCCTGCACGACAGTGGATAAAGCCACAGTCCGTACACTCGAAATAGTGGATTTTCAGTGTTGAATTTGCTGCAGAAAATGATCTATTGCCACAACCCCATTGAAAAGTCCAATTGTGCTTGTGGCTCTATCCATTCTGCTTCGATTCACCCCCTCCTTTGGCCCCGCCGATGGTGACTCCCCCTCAAGCTGCAACAGCGGGGCTTTTTTCACCTCACAACAACTTCCATCTTGAAATTGCCCCACACTCACGCATTTGAAGAGGAAAGCGCACAAGATGCTGTCGGCTCTGCACCGCGCCGCCGCCAAGAGCGCCGCGCTCTCGCCCATGGGCGCGCGCTTCAAGACGTCGCTCATGTCGGACGTGCACGGCACCACGCACGGCAAGAAGCACTGGAAGAACAAGCCGCTCTTCCGCCGCGAGGGCGACAAGAAGTTCCGCAACGGCCAGGAAGCCGCCGACATGCTGTACGTACATATATGTGTGATAGTCTCGTTGGTCTGTATATGTGAGTGAGACTATGTATGCGCGTTGCTTACTGCGCTGGTGCTTTACGCCTGCGTTTGAACAGGACGGAGGAAGCTACGCGTCGCGACCCATACCAGGTAAGCTCTCTTCTGCGTTGGGTTCCATGTTTTGGCGTGTTTCATTCCCACTGTGGTACTAACAACTGCGATCTTGTTTTCCCCTCACTTTCTCCGCAATCAACAGGCCGAGTAAGTCACTTGTGGGCTTACAGCAGTGTGAATGAATCATTCGCAGTGAGGCATGCAGTTACTGATCAATTTCTTCTTATTCATGGCAGGTTCCTGCAAGCGGTGACCAGCTTTGTCAACTCGGTGGTTCCTGTCTTTGACCGCTACCCAAAGTACGCCTGGGTCATGAAGACCTTGATGGAGCCAGAACGTGTCATCCAGGTAACACACAACTCTTTGTCTTTGTCTATGCACTCGCACGTGGTATGTGGTGGTCTCACACATCAATTTACACATGTTGATGCTGCGTAGTTCCGTGTGCCATGGATCGACGACACTGGTAACAGTCGCGTGAACCGTGGTTTCCGCGTGCAGTTCTCCAGTGCACTTGGCCCGTACATGGGCGGCGTCCGCTTCCACCCGGACACCAACCACGGCACCGCCAAGTTCCTTGCATTCGAAACGGTGTTCCGCAACGCGCTCGCCGGTCCATTCGGTAGCGCCCACGGTGGTTCGGACTTCAACCCTTTCGACAAGAGCGAGGCTGAAGTGATGCGATTCTGCCAGAGTTACATGACGGAGTTGGCGAACTACATTGGCCCACACACGGATATCCCAACGGCTGGTGTTGGTGTCGGACCAAAGGAGATCGGCTACATGTTCGGCCAGTACAAGCGTCTGCGCCAGCTTCACCCTGCTGGCACCGAGGGTATCCTCAGTGGCGGTCAGTACTACTACCCTCAGGTGACGGGCTACGGCATTGTGCACTTTGCGAACCGCATTCTGGAATCGCGCGGCGAATCGCTCAAGGGCAAGCGCTGTTTGATCTCTGGCAGTGGCACCGTCGCGCTCAGTGTCGCCGAGAAGCTGCTGGACCTCGGCGCGATTCCGATCGGAATGAGCGACTACTACGGTTACGTGGTTGAACCGGAAGGTTTCACGAAGAAGAACGTCCAGGAGCTCACGCGCATCAAGTCGGAGCGTAGTGCGCGCATTGGCGCGTACATCATGTCGTCCACGACTGCGGTGTACCACCCTGCCGAAGAAGGAAACATTTGGGAAACTGCGTGCGACTACGTCTTCCCATGCGCTATCCAGAACGATCTCAACGGAGAGGACGTGAAGAAGTTGATCAAGAATGGATGCAAGGGCATCTTTGAAGGCGCCAACCTTCCGTGCAACGATGATGTAAGTACTATGACGATTGATTTGCGTGTTATTTCCCCGAACTAACGTTTGCTGTGTGTTTCCTATTATCAGGCGATTGAGCTCATCAAGCAGAACAACCTCGCGTTTGGTCCAAACAAGGCGTCGAACAGCGGATCGGTAAGTGTCTTTCTCATGGCTTGAATTTTTTATGTCTGGTCGTTCAATTGTTTAACATTCTCGCTTGCTTTTGTACGCAGTTTGCTTTGGCGACCAAGGGTCTTGGCACGACTGAGCTCTCGGAAGAGCAGTTGGACTCGATCGTGAAGGGTAAGCGATGCTCGCTATGTTTATTTCCTTGCCACTTCTCAACCATCAAGCTAACTTCTCACTTGGCACTTCCATGATTTGCCAAATTCAGAATACATGTACACCCTTCATGACCGCATTGCGGCGACTGCAGAAGACTTCAACGCTCCAGGCGACTTGCACATTGGTGCCAACATCACCGGCTTCTTGAGTGTCGCGCAGGCTATGTTCCGCCAAGGAGTGGTGTAAACCTCACGCGAAACTCAGTGTCTGTAGGATGGATTCAACACGTCGAACGGTGTTGGAAAAGGTGTCACTGCATAAGAACTTCATGTACCTCGTTCGAGTTGGTTTGTTGTGTCGGTTGACTTGGCTGAAAGTATCGAGGAGAATGAAACATGAGGTAAAAATCGTGGTGCAAAGCTGAATCTCATCCAAAGACAATGCTCTCTCATCTTCTCGACAAGGACCCACTGCTCGCATGACCATTTTACCCCAATCGCACGGGAGATGTCAATGTCAATCCGTCAGTCGTCAGTCCACGATGGTAAGCTTGCGTTCATTTCAGACAGATATACGCTTGCTCTGAGTTTCTGACTCGATCGTTCTGAAACCACGACGCGCCGTTTCAAGCAACTCTTCCACGCCATTTCTTCAGCGCTTCACCTCCAACTCATCAAGCTCCAGCGTGTGACTCTCTCTCTCTTCCATCCCAGTCAAGAATCTGGGTACATTGGTTAGATAGAATTCATGACGAGGAGGTTTTCCACCGTATTTGTGCGTCTGTCCATGATGAACCCAGCATGAAGTAGTCGCCCAGCAACAAAATGTCTGCCTCCATTCCAGGATTCCAGCTCCCAACAGCTTTTAGCTTTTAGTTCGAGACCGCATACCCACTTGGCTGGCGCGAGAGGTCATTTTTGATTCCACGCTTCGACACTCAACCTCCGTTCACTTTTCCAGCGCGTCGAGCCTCTTAAACTGACAGCCAAAACCATGGTCAGCGCGCGCTATTTCCAACTGTTCATCCTCTTCTGCTCGGCGTCGATGGCTGCCGGCGACAGCGAAGCAGCATCGGGGAACTGCTCTGGCACGATCGAACTGAGCTCCAGCTCACTGACTGAATGGCAGGTGTCCTGCTCAACTGACAAAGCGCTGACGACGGTGTTCGACCCTCAGCTTCTCACATCGATCTCAATCAACAAAGTCGCGACAGTGGAGTTTACGGCAAACACCGCCCCGCAGCCGATCGAAGTACATATCCCCGCAGCGTTCGCGAGAATCGGAGAACTTCAGTCGACAACCGTGACAAAACTGTGAGTTATGCTGGTGTTTCTAGCGATTGCTTTGTTGATTAGCATCACTTGTGAGCTGTGAGATTAACAAATGGTGTTGTCCTCTTGCAGGGACATTGGGCGAAGTTTGACGCTGAGAGGCAGATCTGTCGTCACTATTGAATCAAATGCGTTCGCAAAGATGAAAGGGCTCAAGAAACTGTGAGTGACAGACAAAGCATAAGCGAGTAATTTTACTATCGTACTGGCCTGACGAATCACTGTTGCTCATTACCAGCACCATGGGGGGCTTCAACGTCACGATCAAGAAATCGCACTGGGTCGTCCCAGCGTCGCTCAACGAACTCTCGATCACCCAGTGCGGACTCGGCAAGTTCGATGTGAAGGTTGAGGGCAACGCACTCAACTTGACCCGAGTGTAAGTTCACCAAATGCTTGCGTTCTTCCCTTTTTAACCACTTGATTGAGCTGGTCGCTGATAAATTGTGTTGTGACGCTGCATTGCGATGTTGTCAACAACAGCGATCTGTCCAACTCTGATCTCACTGCTCTCCCCGACTTCTTGTTCACGACCAACAAGTTTCAGTGGTACGCATATACCAAGCAACTTTAGTAGTATCTATGGACCCCGTGGTTTGCTTAAGGTCATGTATGCTCTGGTTTTGCCTTTGCTTTGGAATAGGGTCAACTTGCTCGGAGTCAAATTCCCGCCACTCAAGATCAGCGCTCGTCGCTACGCGCGGTTGCTACGCCTGCTCGCCGCTGCGAAGCTCCAGATTTCCTCGGTCGCAAACTACACTGGTACGTGCGAAGGCGGCGAGAAGAAGACGGTCAAAAGCATGCAGAGCTTCCTGCTTTGCGTTACGAAAGAGGGCGAGGACGGTCTTGTCGTCGGTGATGACGAGAACGAATCATCATCATCCGGCTCAATCTCCGCGAACGGCATTGTCGTGAGCCCAACCGGGGTGATAGCGTCCAGTGACAACTCCATTACGCCAACGCCGACGGCGACGAAGAATCTCACTACCTCTGGCGGCGTCTCATCTGCACGCTTCAACCAACATTTCACAGCACTCGCAGTAACTGTTACTGTCTTGTGCGCGCTCTTCGCTTCAAGTTAGTTGCAAACGAGTGAGTGTTGTGTCTTCGGCGATATGCACGAATGTAATCTCTTGGCACCCTTCGTTCACAGTTGGTGGGCTCGGAATGCAAATGCGCAGAGCGATTTCCATGTTGTGATCGCGAAGTTGTCGATGAACTCGTTCATATATATCGGCTCCCGAAAGCTCACTCGTTGCGCCCAGCAGTGTGTACAGTGTGCTTGAATGCTCGAAGGGCATCTCTCTCTCTCTCTTCAAGCCCCACCATCTGTCCTCGCTTGCGCTCAGTCCACCTCGGTGAGCTTCTTCCATGTTTCTTCTATGAAATGCATCGCGTGCTGAATTTCTCACGTGGTTGAGTTTCTACCAGAGTACTCGAGAAAATCGAAGGTTTCGGGGGAGTCAGCAAACTTCGAAGCAGTCAAATGATCCCCCATCTCGGAGATCTGGAGGCGAGCGCACTTGACTCGCTGTTTTGGAATGAGTAGCAAACTGACTGACTGGTTGACCATCGTTGCCATAATGAAGCCACCCCACCCGCGAACGAAAGAGGAATGCGGGCGGAACGCGCGGCGTCGCGCAACTGAATGCTTCTGGTTTCTGCGGAAGAACCGCAAGAGAGGCAAGTCGGTCTCGCGCTTGCCAGAGTGCCAAGAGTTCAGAACTGATCAGCACCATTTGGTGCGGGCATTCGCGTCCTTCGTGGCTTGAGCCTGCCTACCTCTTCAAGTGGATTGATTTGTCAAACACGACTGGGTTCCTTCCATGGAACACCGCTAACGTACTCAATATCGGCTCCTCCAGTACTCTACGCTCTGCGCACCGCAATGGCGCTCACCAACCAACGGTAAACTTTGTTCGCGCGGCCACGCTGGGTCTCTCGCGCTCACTAGTGAATATTCTTGAAAGCGCGCACTGCTCCAATTGCGTCTGTCAGTATGCGTGGTGTCGTGCGTCGTGGCATCTGCAGCGTGTTCTTTGTCGTGGTCGTGTCGTTCCTGTCGAATGCGGTTGGCGTACACGCGAATGGACTCGTGTGCGACCGCGTCACGCTCAGTGCCTCCTCAGCCACCAAGTGGAACGTGTTCTGTGACTCGCTGGCGTCCACGAAGCTCACGTTCGACCCGAGCCAAGTGCGCAACTTCTACGTCGACCAGATCAACTCGGTCGCGCTGCAGGCGAAGAAGCCCAGCCAGGTCTACCTCTCGTCCGCCTTCCACCGCGTACAGGACCTCGTGTCGGCCAAGCTCACCTCCTTGTACGTGTGTGGCGAAAGAGAAATGAGGTGGCCCCAGTGAGCTCACATGACTAACCTGGTGTGTATTTTTGTCTCTTCTCGTTTGACCCGGAGCAGCTCTTTGGCGGCGGCACCGGAGTGGGTCCACAAGAAGCAAGTAGAGATCTCGCCCACCGCGTTCGCCAAGCTCTCAGCCTTGGAAGTCTTGTAAGCACTCCATGCTTCACGCGCCACTCTTCTAGGTGTATGGCATGTTCTGACACCAACGCGTTGCCTCTTTCTTATGGACAGACAACTCCACGACATCCCCATCGCTGGTCAGGAGCTCCACCTTGTGCTGCCGCCTTCCATCAGGAAAATGTACGTGGCATTCCCGAGTACACCAGATCTGGAGATCTCTCTTTTCTCTACACTAACCACGTGTCGCTCTTCACACGTGGGCAACAGCTCGATTGTCGGCTGCGGGCTTGAACAGATCTCCATCGAGATGGCGGACGGCTCGCCAATCTCGTCCTCTGCGATCATTGAAATGTGCGTAGTTTGCTCGAATCACCTTCAATTGTTTTTGCTTTGGGCACGTGTGCTAACCTCTCCTGTTGTGTGGTCTGTATTTCTGCAGCGACCTCCACACCAACGCGCTCACAGAGATCCCAGGCTTCTTCTACTCTCTCCCAAGCGCTGTTGCCAAGTAAGAGACCCCCAAGCACCATCTCTCTGCTATGCTGGCTGATACGTTCACTGACTCACCTCCGCCAACTCTACATTCTCTTTAGCCTCGACACCCGCTTGAACAAGTTCAGTCGCATCGCAGTGTCCGCGTCTGACGAGGCGACCATGGAAAGGTGGATGAGAGAGGGCACTTTGCAGATCGACAACATCGCGCTTGGCGACGGTGGGTGCGCAGACGGCAATGTGAAGCCGATCCAAGGTCTCTCGCAGAAATTTTCTATCTGCATCACTTCAGATTCTGGCTCTGCTTCGGCGAAGAATGAGGACTTTGTTCTCCCCGGCAACAGCAGTCTCACGTCTACAGCAGGCGATCCTGCTTCTGGCAGCGGCAACTCTGGGTCTGGCTCGGACGACGACGATGACTCCTCATCGAACTCAGGGTCCGGCACTCTAACACCTTCTTCAAAAGCGCTAAAAGGCTCGAACACGCAAACCAAGTCTACTCCGACGCCGCCTATGGCTCGCCGTCCGTTCGCCTCATCGTCCCAGCAAAGTGGTAGCGAAGAGAGCACGACCGCCGCAGTGAGCGGCGGCAAGAAAAACGCAGATGACCCGTCTTTTCCCGTCGTCATCGCGATCTCGCTCTCCTGCGGCACGCTCATCGCGCTCACGATTGGTTACTTCTTCTTCCGCCGCCGCCGCCGCCTGAACGAAAGCACGGCAGCGAGTCGCGTTGTCTCGGACGGCATGGAGAAGCCGCTCCGACCGATGGGCTCACTCTGGACCTCCCTCGGCACCGAGGAGTTCTCCTCATTCATGGGTCGGAGGAACTCGTGCTCAGCCGCCACCGAGTGCTCCATGACCACGCCGCCTCCCGAGCTGCGACTGAGTCGCGACTCGCGGTTTGAAGGAGACGGCAGCGCGCTGAGCTCTCTCTCGATGCCTGCGACACCCATCGGCGGAGGAAGTGGCAGCAGCTACGACACAGTAAAGTTCGGCGCCAGTGGCGGGTACTCGAATATGGGCTCACCGAGTGAGAACGTCCCTGCTCTGGCGCAGGGCTTCATCATGAGCAAGAGCCTGCAGTCGCTCACTGGGGTCACGAACTTCTCGCTCGATGAGCTGCCTGGGAAGGCTGGCGTGGAGGACCGCCTTGCCACGCGAAAGAAGCTGCGCAAGGTGATGGAGACGATCTTGCAAGGAGACGGTGGTGGCATCAACAGCAACGTCACGATCAACGACGAGACGTACGAGTGCTTCGGGAGTCTGGAGGAGACGCAGTACAGCTTCATCTGCAAGTGTCGCCCAGTGAGCGATGCGAGCAAGAAGCTCTGGTTCAAGGTCTTTGTCGAACACGACGCGATCTACGCCGCGAAGGAGTACCGCGTGCTTCAGCTGCTGCAGCGCGAGCCAAAGTGCTCTGCATTCGTGCCGCAGCTGGTGGACGTGCAGACCCACAAGCGGCTCCACAAAGTCAAATGCTCGGCGCTGCTCATGGAAATGGGCACCTCCACCACTTTCCTGCACGTCGTGCGCGGCCAAATGGAGAAATCGTCGCAGTTCTCGGTCGTCCACCAGCTGAGTCGCGTCGTGCACGCGCTCGAGTGCCTCCACTCGCGCCACTTCATTCACGGGAGCCTGAACATGGAGAGCATCGTGGTGTTCGACAACAACAAGCTCAAGTTCCGCGACTTGGAGCACGCCACGCGCTTCAAGGGCGACGTCCACGGCTACACGCAGGCGTCCGTCGAGTTTCTCCCGCCAGAGATGGCTCGGAACGTGCTCTGCGACGGCTTCTTCGACGGCTCGGAGGGCTCCATCAGCGCTGAGCCCATCACGGCGTCCTACGCGTTCGATATCTGGAGTCTCGGTGTGATAATCCTCAAAATGTACGCGAGCGGCAAGCACCTGGACGAGTTCAGCGGCTGCATCCACCCGTCGGACATGCTCTTGCGGCTCGCCCAGCCGGCTTTCCACTTCGAGCGCTCCATCGGGCTCTACGTGCCGCACGACGACGTCAAGGACCTCGTACGCCAGTGTCTGCAGCGCGAGCCGAGCTTCCGCCCGCGCATCGACGCGATCCTGCGCCATCCCGTGTTTCAGGCGTACGAGCACGAGCTGTCGCTCCAGAGCGCGCGTCCGACAGTCGTGTCCCAGCGATGCAGAGAGGGCAGCAGCAAGTCTCCAAGAGAGAGGAAGGCGCTGAGCGAGGACGCGCCGCCTAGCCTCTGGCTCTTCTTACCGCCCAAGGAGATCGGACTCGACCGCTGTCTGTCAATCGATGACTGGGTCGTCCAGATGAAGCAACTGCTGCAGCAACGAAAGCCCGGCGATCCCGAGCTCGTGTTCCCACTGCTCTTCATGTGCGAGTCGAGCTCAGGGCTCGACCGGCCCTGCGAGTCCACCGGCGCGTACAAGTCTCGCCTGGTGGTCTCGCTCTCGCTGCTGTCGCTCGTCGTGCCGCTCGTGCAGGAGACCACGCTATTCCTGGAAGCCAAGGCGGCGCTCTCGGAGCTGCATATCGCCGAGGTCAGCGGCCTGGGCAAGCGCCAGTGGGCCGAACTGCTGAACTTCTACCGCGCGCTCGAGAAGATGCTGCTCGCGCCCGTGAGCCCATTCACGCAGATGATGCTCACGCCGCTGCAGGAGCTGCTCAACTGCGGCGACCGTGCCAGCGCCCAGCAGGTGCTGGACGAGGTCAAGTGCCTCGTGTTCAGCGAGGAGAAGCGCGACCACGTGGCGAGTCTGCTGGCGATCGTCGCGACGACCGGAAGCAGTGACAGTGACGCGCAGGCGAGGGCTCTCCGTCCAGGCAGCAACAGTCAGGACTGGGCGGCGCTGCGCAAGTGCCAACTGGACAGCGAGGCTTCGTCTTCCTCAGACACCACGCGGTGGCTCTGTCGCGATCACACACCATGAGCGAGGCACTTGACCTTGATGTATCAAGGTGCATATTTGTAGGGTATATAACATACCCTAGATATATTGTATTGAGTATAATGTCAATCTAGCAAAAAAGAAAAAGTGTGATTCAAAAGGAAAAAAGTTTCATTCACATCCTTTTCGATACAAATGCTATTTGAAGGGTATGAATAGAATGTATATATTGTGCTACAAACGGTAGCTCCACTTAATGTTTTTATATTCTGATTCAGATAGGGTATACGTACCAAGCTTGATAGGGTATTGATAGGGTATATGTGCCAAGCAGGCTCATTCATTGCACATTGCACACTGGATGATTGTTGCTGTCGATTTGCGTTGGCGAACGAACGTTATGGGAAATAATAAAGATACGAAAGATACACTACTGGCGTCGTCTGCTTGGGTGTTGCCTGCTTTCTTACGCCTGGCTCAGCAGCAGCGCGTTCGGGTCCTCCTGCTCCCCCGCCTTCTTGGACTTGATGTTGACGACCGTCTTGCCGCAGACGCTGTAGCGGTAGCCTGGCGCGAAACGGTCCTTCGGGTTCGTGCGCACGAGGAAGACGATGAAGAAGCCGATGATGACCACCACGAAGATCTTGTGGATGTTGGTGATGTACGCCTCGCCGGCGCTCGTGCCCGCCTTGGTGGCGCTGCGGAACGCGTTGTTGAACGTGATGCCGCCCACGACGCCGCCGATCGACCACGCGGTCAGGATCAGGCCGTGCATGGCGCCGATGTTGAACGCGCCAAACATGTCGGTAAGGAAGCACGGGATCGTGCCGAAGCCCCCGCCGTAGCTCGCCGTCAAGATGAACACTTCAATGCAGAAGAGGGTGTACTTCTCGTGGCGGATGAGGTACGGGAGCGTACCGACAATCACCACCTGCGATGTGAGCGTGTAGTGGTAGATGAGCTTGCGCCCGGCGGCAGGCTCCATCTTGAAGTAGCGGATGAAGGCGTCCGAGATGGCCGGCAGCAGCAGGCGGCCGCAGCAGTTGAACACGCCATTGATGGACACGATGTCTGCGCCCTGGTCCGCCGTCTTGCCGAACAGATCCACGCACATGCTCGAGAGCTTGGAGAGCACGATGAGCCCGAAGAGCTGATTCGCGAAGAACATGATGTACATGAACATGAAATCGATGGTCTTGATCGCGTCGATGAGCGTGAGCTTGCGCACTTGGGTGTTCGCGGACGTGGTCGGCTCCACGGCCTCTTGCATATCGCGCGCAGACGGGGTCGTGATCGACTCGTACTCGTGCGACGACATGACGCTCAGCTTCTCGCCGCGGTGCAGAGCTTCCTCGGCTTCTCCCACCGCCTCGCCGTGGATGTTGAGGCCGCCGACGGTGAACTCGTGGTGCGGTGAGCGCAGGATGATCGCGCAGATGTACATCGTGGTCGCCATGACGAACCCGATCACCAGGAATGTGGCGGACAAACCCACCGCTTTGATGATCGGCAGGTACGCCTTGCCCCAGACCACAGCGCCAGCGCCGTAGCCACCGACCGCAAAGCCTGCGGCGGTGCCGCGGTAGTCTGGGAACCACTTCTGCAGCGCCGAGACAGGCGAGATGTAGCACAAGCCCATGCCGAAGCCGCAGAAGATGCCGTAGCCGATGTACACACCAGAAATCTCTTCGTAGTGGAGCGAGATGGCGGTGATGACGTTGCCGATCAGGAACGCGGTCGTTCCCAGCACGACACCCGCGCGAGGTCCATGGCGCTCGATCCACGGCCCCATGATCGCGGTCGTGGTGCCAAACACACCCACCGCCGTGTAGAACGCGTTCACCGCCTTCTCGGCCTTGGCGTTGTTGAACACGTGGAGGTCGATGGGCTTGTTGAAGACCGACCAGGAGTAGAGCGAGCCGATGCAGAACTGCACGAGGAAGGACGCGAAGAAGAGGTACCAGCGATTGAACTTGACGCCCGGCAGCGACCAGTAGCGGTTGTTGCCTAAGTAGAACGTGATGAGGTGGTCCTCGGCCTCGTCCTGCTCGGCCGTGCGGTGCTTCGGCGGCACCGTCCAGTGCTTGACCACGCGCGCCTTGGCCTTCTGCGTGCACGTCTTGTTGGACACAACAGGTGCGCTGGGTGCGCCACCGGCTGCTTGCTCTTCGACACCCATGCTTGCGGGTGCTGCTGTTTGTTGCTCGTTGGAGACGTTGAGTCGCTGTGGTGGATGGAGTATGCGGCGCGGCGCACGTTGAGGAATGAGAGCTTGAGAGAGAGAGAGAGAGAGCGGCGTGGGCTTCGACGGATCCACCCAGGCGACCTTCGTCGTCGGCTTCTTCTGTGATATCCACGTACTGCCTTGTCTGTCAGGCGCCGCCCTCTCGCGCCCATGACCGGCAACCCCGCATGCTTCAACGTGTTTGGTGGTGTGACCAGAACTTCAATCTTGCGTTTCCAGCGAAATGTCGCTGCGAAAAGTGAAGGTTCGCAAGAGTACTTTTTCTACATTTTATCTCGCCTAGATATACCTTGGAAATCGATACCCCTTCTGATATGAATTCACTGATTCAGAGTTAAAACCGCGTGTGTTACAAAAATAGACCTCTATAATTCCATCGTGACAGATGGGTTGAAGCGTCAATTGCGGTAGGGTTTTGTTGTCTGTTGATTGGCTGTTAGATGAGATGGTCTTCGTCCCACACTTCGTCACAAAGCGCCCTTCTTTCACACAAATAATGTCAAATTCACATGCATCGACACTGTGATTTTGCTGTTATTGGCTTCTCGTGGCGATAGACAATTAAAAATCTCCAGCTGCGGCTATTAAAGTTTTGTACCGCTTGTGCGGTGTGTGCAATTTATTAAGCCGCCCTCTCTCTGTGTCACACGATGTAAATGCACGTGCGTGTTTGAGTGGCGTCCATACTGCGAATGCAGTATGTGTGTATGAGTGTGCTGCCATCGTTCGCGTAGTCGTGTGGACTGTGGATGTGGATAAAATGCCTTGAATGTGTAGACATACAATTTGCAAACGCAGTAGATATATCTCGAAGGGCAACATACGCCAGCCTTTTAGCCAGGTTAGTAGTGAACAAAACGAGGGAGCGTAATTGAAAAAAGATGAAATCGAGCGCCTGGAGCATGTCAAAGCTGCGCGAGTGATGGCGTCATGAACACAGTCGCTGGGCTCTCGTAACCACGCCTGATATCCATAATCTACCAACAGGCAATGATAGTATCGAAATGAAAGAGTAATCTCCCAGACCAGAGCAATGTGGTAGTGAAGAAACCGAGGGAGCGTTATTGAAGAAGACGAATGAGAAGAGAGGCGAAGCGACCGAGGCTGACTGGATGGAGTTTGCAAAACCAACTTGGGTTGGCTTTGAGGTCACAAGTCGTCTCGTTCTCGTCAAAGCTTGTATCCATTCGTCCAAGTCGTCAGCTCATTTCTACAGCAATTGCACGGCGCGCAAGGTTGTCGTGCGATCGAGTGACTCCATGTGGATCTTGCCTTTTTCTTCTAGAAAAAAACTGCAATCCTCAGAAACGCACAATGCGGCGTTGAGTGCTCTCTCTCTCTATGGCCACTCAGAGAGGCGCGGTGTGCCTCTGCCTGACGCATTGCTTGTTCGCTTTCTTGTTGAAGTCTGAGATTTGGTCGAGTCGCGTTGGGGCTCATTGTAAATGTTTACCAGATTTTTTAGAATTCTGATGGTGTTGGTTTCTTTTGCAAACAGTCCAAACTTCAATTTGTTGTTGGAATCCCTCTTAAATATAATTTCAGTCAAGATTTCAATGGATCATTACTTATCGTCAACTCTCAAATTTGGAAGGTTTACTCTATCTTTGATACTTTAATTTACTTTACTTCATAATCCCATTCAGTAAATATTAGTTATGTCGAGAATCACCCACCACAGGAGAAACCTCAACAGCCACAGCCGCATCGAAACCTGCGCCTGAAGAGGCTGGAGATGAGCGCGCTTTCTCCGCATTGCGTGTCACGAGAATCGAAGCGGATGCGTCTCCGAGAGGCATCAGACCATTTGACACTCAGCGGAGCCGCAACCGCCGACGCGCGATCCTTCTTCGGCATTGCGTTTGCAGCGCTTGCAGGATCCGCGCTCTTGTTTTTAACCGAGGCTTCTTTTTGCCAGGCGTGTCGTTCTGGTACAAAAAGCCCTTGCTTTAACAAGCCATCATCTCTCTAGCATCCTCTTTTGGACTTTTCACGCATCTTTGACGTTGTCATCCACGTTGCGATGTCAATTCAATTCTGAAGGTCAGGCACCAAAGTTGCTTAGAAACGCGCATGTGTCTATCTTCGCATTCCGGTGCTGAGCTTCTTGTGACGTGAACGGCGCGCAGAGACCAAGCTCAAAGACGACATAGTCGGACCACACGTGGTACGCACCGATCAGTTGGAACATCTTATCTCATGCGGTCTGAGCACCAGAATCATGGGTTCCTCCTGTCTGTACCACATGAGGGGGTCAGTTCGAAGTTGCTCTCAATCATGAGAGAAGGTGTTCTGTTTTCAACGAGGTATCCTAATACACATGTACGCTCGTTTCTTCGTAGTGATCTGTCGTGTGGTCGCCTGCAGCGCATTTGGTTGGAAGTACTGGCAAGGCAACATGAATAATCGTGTTCATCGTCAATGCAGGCCACAAGAGGGGTCATTTCAATATTCCTTCTTGGTTGGGCATGTGCCCTCCATGTGTTTGTTCTGTTGTTTGTCGTCCAAGAATCAAGCGCAAAGCAAATATGCTTGCCATCGAAAGGGTGCGCGTCAAGGCGGCGCTGGTCCTTTACCCGTTTTCTCGTAGAAATGCCGTATTGTCAAAACAACTCCCTCTCCGTCGTGATTTGAAATGAGATTTGGTCCGACATCAGTGGACGCCCACCCCCTTGGGGCGTGTTAACGTCACTCGCCGCGATGACGTCCCAGGGAAGACGTCTCTGTGTTCTGGTTCGCATGCTAAACGTTCTGATCGTATCATTCGACCCGACCGACACGTCCCAATTGCATCAAGAGGCCACTTGCATTCCGGTGATCTTCTCTCTCTCTGATTGCCACAACCCCAACATGGGCATTGGAACTTCCTGGTCAAGGTATGCTTTCGTATATTTATTGTATAGAGGATAACAGCAGTTGGTACGGCATTCGAACGGCTACAAGATGAATGAATATGGGTGGCTAGTGTATACAGAGAGCAGAAGCAGAGAAACACAGACAAAGGACGACGCGATCCTTGTTCGTCGCTGCCTCATAGCTTACGCTGGGCTCAGCAGCAGCGCGTTCGGGTCTTCCTTCGGCTGCTTCGGCTTCAGATGCAGGATCTTGCGGCCGAAGATGCTGTAGCGGTAGCCCGGCGCGAAACGGTCCTTCGGGTCCGTGCGTACGAAGAAGTTAAGCACAAACGCGATGATGAGGATCACAAAGATCTTGTGGATGTTGGTGATGTACGCCTCCGCGCCGGACGTGCCCGCCTTCACCGCGCTGCGGAACGCGTTGTTGAACGTGATGCCGCCGCCCACGCCGCCGATCGACCACGCGGTCAGGATGATGCCGTGCATCGCACCGATGTTGTACGCGCCAAACATGTCGGTGAGGAAGCATGGGATCGTGCCGAAGCCCCCGCCGTAGCTCGCCGTCAGAATGAACGTTTCAATGCAAAACATCGTGTACTTGCCGTGGCGAATGAGGTACGGGATCGTGCCCACGATGATGATCTGCGCCGTGAGCGAATACCAGAAGATCATCTTGCGGCCCGTGGCCGGCTCCACCTTGAAGAACTTGATGATCGCGTCCGAAATCATCGGGAAGAGCAGGCGCCCCACGCAGTTGAACGCGCCGTTGATGGACACGATGTCCGCCGCCTGGTCCGCCGTCTTGCCGAACAAGTCCACGCACATGCTCGAGATCTTGGACAGCACCACCAGACCGAACAGCTGGCAGCCGAAGAACATCAGGTACAAGAACTTGAAGTCCACGGTCTTGATCGCGCCGATCAGCGTCAGCTTCTTCACGTGCGTGTTGGCCGACGTCGTCGGGTTGATTGCCTCCTTCAGGTTGTGCGCTGATGGTGTCGTAATCGACTCGTACTCGTGGGACGACATCACGCTGAACTTCTCGCCGCGACGCATGGCCTCCTCGGCTTCCTCCACCACCTCGCCGTGGATGTTGAGACCGCCGGCCGTGAACTCGTGGTGCGGCGAGCGCAGCACGATCGAGCAGCAGTACAGGATAAACGCCATGATGCTGCCCACAACAATAAACGTCGAGGACAAGCCCACGTGCTTGATGATCGGCAGGTACGCCTTGCTCCACACGACCGAGCCCGCGCCGTAGCCGCCCACCGCGAAACCCGCAGCCGTGCCGCGGTAGTCGGGGAACCACTTCTGCAGAGCAGACACGGGCGAGATGTAGCACAAGCCCATGCCGAAGCCCGACACCACGCCGTAGCCCAACGTCACGCCGATCATCGACTTGTAGTGCAGCGAGATGCCCACGATGCAGTAGCCCGCAAAAAACGCGGTCGTGCCCAGGAGCACGCCGGCGCGAGGGCCGTTACGCTCGATCCACGGCCCCATGATCGCGGTCGTGGTGCCAAACACACCCACCGCCGTGTAGAACGCGTTCACCGCCTTCTCGGCCTTCGCGTCGTTGTAGATGAGCAAATCGATGGGCTTGTTGAAGACCGACCAGGAGTAGAGCGAGCCGATGCAGAACTGGATCAGGAACGCCGCACAAAACAAGTACCAGCGGCTGAACTTGACGCCCGGCAGCGACCAGTAGCGGTTGTTGCCTAAGTAGAACGTGATGAGGTGGTCCTCGGCCTCGTCCTGCTCGGCCGTGCGGTGCTTGATGGGCACCGTCCAGTGCTTCACGATGCGCGCCTTGACCTTCTTGGTGCACGTCGGGTTGGTCGGCAGCGCGCCGGGGGTGGTCGCGGCAGCGCCCGCGTCAGTCGCTTGGGGGTTGTGTTCGTCCACGCCCATGCTGCTGCTTCTGTTACTTCTTCGGTTGTCAAGGAGGGAGGAAGACTGAGGCTGGTGCGAGATGCTGCTGGTGGAGACTGTTGCAGCACAAGGCAAATTGGAGAATGAGAGAGCTGGTGCTCCACCGCATTTGAAGCAACAAGCAGACAGCACAACCCAAACAACAAACAAGCAAGCGCAAGCAACGACTTGCGCAGCTGGTGCAACGCTTCGAGAAGGAACCAGCTCTTGCTGGTCTTGACCTGCTCTGTCTGCCTGGAGCTTCAAGAGCTGTTTGGTGGTCTCTCGAAAAGTGGCTGCATTCCGTTGCTTCAACCTTGCGTTTCCTCTAGAATTCGGCATATTCCGAGTGTTGCACTGCTGATGCGATTTTAGACATGGAATTTGTCCATCAAACCCCTGTTGTAGATAATATCCTCTCCAAATAGAAAATGTTGGGGGTTTATGAACAATAGCAACAGTAAATAATTTGAACCTGCTTCCACTTTAATACGTACAAAGTGAGTAACGCATCGTGACTGGGACGCCAGCTGCTCCAGCCGGCTTCTGTGCCGCCTATCTTTGCTGCCGCTTTCCCAAAATTCAACCACGCAAAAAGGTCATTGCTGCTTTCAGCGACTCACGCAACTGCTTTTGTTTGGGTTTCTCCGAAGCATTATTTACTGTTAGGCAGACAGCGGGCCACATGCCTTGGATGTTGTTGTGTTTTCTCTACACCACATTGCACCACACACAACATCATCCAGAGATTAAAAAATATGCGAAAGAGGCGGGACTGACCTTTCGTCATTTAGGATTGCAAACGTACACTCTTTTTGGTGGGCTTTTCAAAGGCACTGCACCAAATTCAAAAGACTGACATTAACAAATATGAATATTTATACTTGAGAGTTTTGCAAAAAATGACTCAGAGATCTTCAGACTGCACAAGTTGGCTGCTCTCAAGCTTGAACTTTACAGTGCGAGGCTTTCACAGTGCGAGGACGTTTGTGTAGCATATATATTATAGAAACACATTGCCTGCGATTATTCAAAATAAGGTGAAGAGATGTTCTTTATTCGCCTCCTTTCTCGCTTTCTGTGGTCGCACGTCCTTGACGCGAAGCGCTAGCAGCAGCTTCCGAATTTATCTGGAATATTGTAAATTACATAAATCAAATATATTTCTACATATTATATTATAAATATTAGAATATATATGCATTATGGATTGTTTATACATTTTTGGACCTTTTTGGACACTGCAGTTAGCCTCCCTCTGTCTGATATCTGTCACACTGTTCCGTTCTTCAAGTTGAGGGACCCATCATCCCGCCCCGTTGTCAACCTTCTATCAAGGAACCTCTGAATACACTTCCATGCTTCAATATCAAGTTTGAAAGTTCAAAGTCTAGCCAAACATCGTTTGAATATTCTCGCAAATTCAGCGAATTTCCCCTAAACATTACGCTTCGCAGGATTGGTTTTGAAAGGAGGTTGTGCGAGATCCGATTTCAAATCCCCAGAGAAACGCGACCTGAAGCTATTGCGTGTCGCCTGAATTTACCCTCGCTCGCTCGCTTCAACCAACAGGGTAATCGCAGGAAAACTGGTTGCTGCTGTTTGTGGTTGCACGCATGATGACATCGCTTTCCGATTCGCCCAGGAGCTCTCATACCTCCTCACCAAGACCCTTGGCTCTCTCTCTCTTGGGGCCATGAAATCGCTTTGTTCCAGTTTTCTATTACCAAGCGCTTCCTTCTTTGTTTGCAGTGCGAAGCGCGTGTTGCATGCCGCAGCTCAAGACAAAGAATCTCCGACGCATTTCGCACCGGTATGCCAGCGGCTGGCTGTTGACTGTTGTCATGACATGACACCTTGCTTTCCGGTGCTTTGTGTTAAACTGGAGACACGCGCACGCTTGTGCATAGACGCTGATAAACGGGCACACGGTGGCGACACGCATTGACATGGTTGGGTTATGTTCGTTTTGCTTCGCTACTCAATGGAGTCATTCTTGTTACGATTTATGCGCGTGCGGTGGTGGTGCATGTCCGACACCTTGTTGTGGTACAAGATAAGGTTTTCGCGATCTGCGTCCATGTTGGTGTAATTGTGTGACAGTTGAATATGCGAATACATGTGTGTGTGTGTGATGAAGCTTGCGACTGGATGGATAGCCGATTAGCCAGCCACATTAATAACTCAACTCGGAGCTTGTGGACACACGCTCCACGGTTCCTCAGATCCAACGTGCATCAACGCTTGTGCTTTTTCTCCCAAGCCAGCAGTGAGCTTCAGAACAGCGAAACGAGCATTCACCACGTGCTGTCACTCGCACCCGTGCATCTAATAACGCTAGAGATCTGTTTTAAAACCAGCGATGGCCGGCAAGCCATTCCGACCCGGTCAAGCATCTGAAGCACACTTGGGATCACTGTCAACAACACTATTCACCACCTGAGAAGGTCTGGATCTTTGCACAGTCGCCGCCTTGAGAGCCAGAAATTAGTCAGGTCTGGGCGACGAGCATGTGTCAGACGTGCGTATTAGTATACCCCTACATATCCGCTTCGGCAAGTTTTTGCTTTTTGATGCAAATGGACGTGCCCTTGACCTGTATAATATTATATTTACTGTTATTGAAAAGCACTTTCCCAGCTCCCTCGTTTTTGACTCATTTCATTTCCAGTTTTCAAGCCAAGGAGGCTTGCCGCGTCGCTTATTATGAAGACCGCCTCCGTGCTCTCGCTCGCGCTGTTCGCAGCACTGATGACGCTGTTGCCATCGACCTCGCACGCCAAGACACTCGTGGTGGACTGCTCGGCCGACGAGCTGGAGCAGATCGCCAAGGCGGTGGACGCGCAGGGCGGCATCCTCGCCGCCTGCAAGCGCGACACGGGCTTCGCGCTCTTCCCGTTCGCTGGGTACCCGACGGGCGAGCAGAAGCACATCGTGTGCATCGGCCGCAGCTGCCCGACCGCGATCTCAAACCTGAAGGAGGCAAAGCTCCCGGAGTGTCTGGTCCGCATTAGCGGCAGCGACAGGAAGACGACGCCGGCCGAGTTCCTCGACAGCCTCTGCTAACTATTGTAGCACGCGACGCGACAAGACCTGCACTGCGGAGTGGTGGCCCCGCGTATCTTGCCATGAGATGCCACATGAATACATACAAGTTGTGAGTATATATAGCCCCTGTTTGTTGTTGTGCTTCGCTGTTGTCATTTGTGGAAAAGTCGCTTGGGTGGTTTTTATCAATCCAATTCTTCAAGATGGAGCTGTCGGAGGACCTGATCAAGCGCCGGAGCAAGCACTTTGACCTGAGTTGTATCACGCTGCTCGACCTCGCGCACGCCGGTGCGTCTGAACTCTATGACGACTACGTGGCTTCATGGTCCAAAACTGACCCGTTGAGCTCGCGTGTGAATAGAAATTGGTCGCCTCGCCCACCTGGACAAATGCGTCAACGCCGTCGAGATCAACCTTGGAGGCAATCAGGTGACGCACACACGTAGGAATCCCCCATTACTATGTTGATAGCTCTGAGCCAATTCGCAACTCTCTATATCCCCCACCAGCTTCGCAATCTCGACGGATTTCCGTCGATCGCTACTCTCAGATCGCTCAACTTGTCCAGCAACAAGCTCACAGCCATTGGTACATTGCAAATTATGAAAACTGAGCTGTATCATGAGAGTCTAACGCTACCTTCCTCATCGTCTCTCTTACTGCTCGTTGTCTTAATTGAATCTTCATGGGAAAAAACATAGACGACCTCCCGCCGTGTCCGGCCCTCGAAGAGCTCTCACTTGCGGTGAGAGCGTCCTCGACATTCACAACATAGTGTACTCGCGTGTCAGACTGATTCCATCCTTGCTTGTAGGCGAATGAGATTATCTCTATCGACTTTCGAGCTCTCGCATCCAAAGTGAGTGCGTAGTTAGTTGTCTAAAAAGATGCTGGCGCGACTCCATTTCTGAACTCTGTGACTCCTGAAACTTTGTCAACTTTGGTAGCTGCCGCAACTGCGAAGTCTGCACTTGCAAGACAACCCTGTGGCCTCGCGTGGCGACCTCGTGGCTTTAGTGAGAAGTGCGCTACCGAACCTGCTGCTGCTGAATGGCGAGGCGGTCGCCCTCTGTCATGTAAGCAGAATCTCTGTGGACAACGTGCCCGTGTCATACTCTAACAAAGAACTGCGTACATGCCGTTTTACTCTCTGTCTTTGATGGTAGCTGGTTCAAAGTACACCGACAGCAAACCAGTACATGGACAACACGGAGCCTTCAAGGAACTCTACAGGTGGGTTTGGTGCGCTCGTGCTAATAAATAGGCTGGCATCGCATTCAAAATCATGCTCTCACGATGCATGCGAACGCTTTTATTCTTCCAAATCTCGCAGCTTCCTTCGTTCCACAAGTGGTGCATCTCATCTCGGACGCGGATGCTTTCATCGAGCAGAATACCAAGAAAATCGACGGTGAGCTGCTGATTTTGCTAACAGCTCTTGGGTATTTGTCGTATCGTTCGATGTTTTCGCTGAACTCTCCATATCCGACAACAGACCTACTGAAGCAGTGTCACGGCACTTTGGAAAGCGAGACCTCGCGCGTCCTGAAGGCGTTCAACATCGCGTCCGTGTCTTGAACTCATTAGAACGGACGATGCTCTTGGCCATACCTGTGGTAAAAAAGCTCTCGAAATCACTTCCAGATAAGCAGCGACTCGAAGGCAGCAAGCAGGTGCTTCCAACGCATTCAAATATATAAAGATACCACCTCCTCCCTTCCCTTCCTCGTCATCAACCTTCCTTCATACTCGTCATACCACCCTTTCTTGCTCGTCACTTCTTTCTCTCTGTGTTTGGCTTTCCTGGGGGGACTAGACGTTGCGCATCACGTCTTGCTCTGTGCCGTGTGGGGCGTCGCTGCCATTGCTGCTGCTGTTGTTGGTCGAATGACTACTGGTACCGCCGTCAAAAATGGACGTTCGGCACGTGGGGCACGTCGAGTTGACCATGAGCCACTCGTCCACGCAATCCTTGTGGAAGTGGTGCGAGCATGGTAGCACGCGCAGGTCCTGGTGGAGCTCGTAGTCGTTCAGGCAGATGCAGCAACTCGAGTCCTCGGGCGCGAACTGCGACGGCTGGAATTTTTGCGTTGTCAGCTGGTTGATCACCTATTTAATGACAACAACGCAATTCACAAACGGTGTTAGCATACAAATCTCATCACAGTGTCAACACCTAGCAATAAAAAAAACGCACGTCTTTCGTGGCCCCTTTGCCGCGCATCGGGTCTTGCAGGCGACTGAGCAGGCGGATGACGCAGGGCAGGCAGAAGCAGATCACCGGCAGCAGCGCCAGCAGCAGCAGACACGGCAGAAAGATCTTGGCGTACGAGATGATGATCATCCAGAGCGCCAGGTGGTACATCGTCGAGCCGTCGTCGCAGCGCGCGCCATCGCTGATGACCCACATGTTGCCCACGAGGAACCAAAAGAGCCCGACGAGGTCCAGGCCGTACTTGAGCTGGCTGATGTACGCCATGTACTGCTCCCGCCAGCGGATCGTGCGGTTGCTACCGTCGCCGTTCAGGTAGTAGAGCACCCACTCGAGCGACAGCGTGAGCGCCAGGTGGATCGTGTGGATGAGCACCCAGATCTGGATGCGGTAGCAGAGCGTCTCGTCCTTCCACTTGAGCCCCATGATGACCGCGGCCGCCACGATCTGCGGCACGTTCACGAGTGTGATCACCCACATGATCAGTCGCGTGTTGCGCGCATCACGGGCCTCCGCGACGCTGCTGTTGAGCACGTTCATGCGCACGGCGTGCGCTTCTTCGTTGAGCGCAGGGTCGCGCACCAGCAGCCGCGTGCGCGCCTCGGGCGACGAGCTACCGGTGCCAAGCGGCGGCAGCGCGATCGGGGCGTTGGACGTGGACGTCACCTCCATTCGAGTGCACTACTTGCTGCTTGCTGCGTGTGATAAGCAGGTCAATTAGGCAGGCGGAGCGATCCTCCTCCTCTTCGCAGCCAGCTCTTCCTCGCTCGCTCGCTCGCTTTGCTTGTTCAGCTTGCTTGTTGAGATTCTCAGTTTCGATCTCATCACATCTATCTTGGTTTCAGTATGGTGATACGGTAGAGCATGGTAGTGTTATCCGATATATCGGATAAGGCTACCACCATAGGGGTGGGTGCGCATACTGAAATCAAGAAAGAGGTTGAGTGATTTTTCCCTCCATTTTCGAATAGAACCGTCATTTGCATTTTGCTGTTTTTGGTCGATAACATCAATGGACGAATTTGCTGAGAATGGCTCAGCGGCCATGACGCCCACGCCGCCGCGCAAGCGCAACCAGTACAACCTCGAGTTCAAGCTGGAGGTGGCGAGCCAGTACACGCCGGGCGTGCCGGGCCGGGGCTTCGAGGCGCTGGCGCGCGAGTACGGCCTAAGCAAGTCCAACGTCATGCATTGGGTCGCCAAGAAGGAGCTCATGACCGAGCGGCTCGCGGTGGCGGGCGGCAGCGGCGCGGCGCGCAACTCGTTCCGCCTCGACGGCTGCGGCCGCAAGTCGGTGTACGGCGAGCTCGAGGACGAGCTGGAGCAGTGGGTGGTCATGCAGACGGCGCGTGGCGAGCGCGTGAAGGACAAGGACCTCCAGGAGAAGGCCATGCTGATCTTCCGCGACATGCACCCGGACGTGCCGGCGGACAGCGAGAACTCGTTCAAGGCATCCAGCGGCTGGGTCGCGCGCTTCAAGCAGCGCAAGAACTTTTCCGTGCGCAGAGGCAGCAAGACGGCAGCAGGTGGCGATGGAGATGAAGACGCAGCAGCACCAGTAGCAGCGCCAACAGGAACGACAAGAAACGATGTGGGGGCAGCAGGAGCACAGATGACGCCACCGCAGCAGCAGCGACGCGTACCAGTGCTACGAGCAGCGAAACCTGCACCCGCGCCTGTTGCAACACCACCACCGAAATCAACTGCTACTGTTTCTACTGTCTCAACGACAGCAACTGCAGCAAATGGACGGAAAGGTCCAGTCGCAGCGACTATTGCTTCTGGCATGAAGCGGCCGGCTGCTACTGCAGCGACGCAGACCTCACAGAGATCGGCGACCGCATTAGACCCAGATATGTGCGTCGTGTCGGTCGAGTGGATGCAGGCGGTCGACCAGAAGTTCAGCGACCTGGCGCAGCAGATCAGCTACCTGGCCGAGGGGCAGAACCTGCTGCTGGGCATGCTGCAGCGCATGACTCCGCTCTCGCAACCTGCTCGCAGTGCTGTTGGTGGAAGTGCGAATGGCGCAGCTACGTACAGCAGCAGTCCCATGCGCAACGGGCTCTTCTCTCCGTCGGTATCCCCAGCACAGCCGCCACTGGTAGTTTACGAGACAGCACCAGCAGCTCATGATGATGAGGAGGATGAAGATGACGATGAACAACAGCAGCTTCCGACGCCAGACGTGACGCCAGACGTGACGCCGAACAAGCGCCGGCGGGTGTCAATTGCGAACAACGTGGTGTGACCAGCGGGATCAGCTTGCCAGTCTGTCGAATGTGTGGTTTTCAGGTATTATGACTGAACGAGTGGACATTCACTTGAGTACTTTTATGTGTATCATTCATTCATTATCATGTCGTGGCTATCGCTTGTTCTCACGCACTCACAACAACTTCACAACAGCACTTACGATCAGATGAGGAACAAAAAGAGCGCGTCCACGAGCGAGCCGCCAGAGGACGAGCTCGCGCACGCGCGCTTCTTGAAGAGCAGCTCGGTGGGCGAGTGGATCTTGGCCAGTTCGCGCTGCACCTGGTCGAACGGCAGGTGCTGCAGGTCCGTGCGACCGATGGCCATAAGCAGGTCTCCAGGAGATCCATTCTCGAGCCCCGGCGCCGACGCGGCGTCCGTCACCTCCTTGATGCAGACGCTGTAGCCCTTGGTCTTGGTCTTGTTGATGTCCTTCTTCTTGTCCTTCTCCGAGTCCTCCTTGCTGCAGTCGCGCAGGTGGAGCCCCACGCGGCCGCCGCTGTAGATCACCTTGTAGAACTTCTTCTCGTCTTTCTTCAGGTCCGAGTCGGTCGAGCCAGGAGCAGACTTTGGTGCCACCGCGCTTTCGAACGGCTTGGTTGGCGCGCGTTTGTCGACGCGGAAACTCTGGCGCGCAGAGAACGGGATCGGACGCAGACGCGGGTGCTGCGGCGGTGGTGGCGGCGATGATGCCATTGGTTGGTGCTGTGGCGGGGGTGGCGGTGCCATTGGCTGGTGCTGCTGCTGATGGGCGGGGCTCGCAGGCGGCGATTTCCCCAAGATGGCCCCGTCCTGCTCTTCAATGAGGCGCGCGAACGTGAGCTGCGACGGTCGAGGGAACTCGCGCAGTGTGCGGATGATGTCTTCGAAGCGCATCTGGTCGAGCTGCACGCTGTTCCCATCGGCGCTGTCACCACTGTGCACGAGCATGAGCACGTCGCCCACCTGCGGCTTGAGCTTGTGGAAGTCCGGTGAGATCTTCTGCGGGTCGATGCGCGTGATGATCGTGTGCAGCGAGCACGGGTCCATGGCGAGCGACACGCCGAGCGGCTGCTGCGGCTGCCACGTGAACGTGTACTTCTTCGCGACGTCCGCGGCGTCCACGTGTACCGGGAGGTCGTCCTTGCGGGACGCGAAGCGCAGCGCGATCGGCAACTCGCCGCGCTGCAGCATCTTCATCGCCTGGTGGAACGACGTGACTGGCTCCACCAGCGCATTGCGCAGCTGGAACGCCACAAGCACGTCGCCTACGGCCGCGGGGGACTGCAGCACATCCGGTGACGAGCTGTCGGGCACCTGGCAGATCACGGGCTGGTCCTTCTCGTTGGGCGTGAAGTTGAGTCCGAGCGCGTGCTGGCGCCAGATGACGTCGTAGCGCTCGTGGCGCTTGGAGGACAATGGCGCGTTCTGCATGGCTGGTGGCTGCTGCTGTGTAGTAGTACTAGCGTTCCTGCGCGTGGCGAGCGTTAGTGGAGTGGCTGGTGTCTCTTGGGGCCGAGCGGACGAATGCTAAATGGCAAGGAGCTCTTGCTTTGGTGGTGGACCTTTTGATTGATGTGCGGGATTGGAAGTGGAAAGCCAGCAAAGGGATCGTGAATGACGCGCTTGTCTTTTGAATTGCATATCGATCTGATTAGTCGCTGCGACACGTCATATGCGTTTATGGGTTGTATGGAGAGAACACCTTTGTAGTTGCATATTACCGTCAACTTGCGCTTCAAAAAAAAGTCAGCAGTGTGCCATTTTGCGAATCGTGAAAAATCATGCGACTAACATCAGCGTAATGATATACAGTAGTTTCCTCACTTTGCACCACATGGTTTACATTGATAGTGGGAGGCTATTTTAATAAAGAGGTTGAAAGAATATGGAAATCAATACGTTTATGGGTGATATGCACTTTCAAATATCATTATGTTTGCAAGGTGTATCAGAGATACTCGGTGCAAAGTGAGGAAAACTACTGTACCTGAATAATTCAGTATAATATTACGCTGATGTTGGGGATCCATTGATGCTTCTTTCAAGGAATTACCACATTGAACCAGGTTCACATGCTCGCTCGCTCAGTCGAAAAATCCAGCAGCAGCTCACACACGTATCCTTCATTCTCTCTCTCTCTCTGTTATACCTACCGCCTTCAATCGTAGAGCAGACTGCGCCACTGCCAGTGCACGATGCTGTTCACAAAGTCCGTGATGACGCGCCGCTGTGCGAACGTAAACCTCCGGTTGGGCGGCTCCTCGCGGCGGCAGATCTCGATCTTGACGCGGTTTGCGCTGCTGCCACCGGCGTTGGTGCTGACCACGCTGCTGACGATGCTGTCGCCAAAATCCAGCAGTGGCTCCTCGCCCAGGCCGCTCTCGAACGTCAGGTGGATGATCAGGTCGTGTGTGTTCGGACAGAGCAGCAAGAAGTGGCACGCCTCTTCGCCCGCAAACTGGTACTCGCGCAGCTCGGCCGCGTACAGATCGCGCAACCGCAACGCAAACTCCTGCCAGCACACGTCGTCCACCTGCATGAGCTGCGCGAGCGTCGGGTCAATCTCTTCCAATGGAGTGCACACCGACAGCCGCAGACACTCTTCGAGCTGCTGCGGACCAACTTCAACCTGGAAATGGTTGGCTGGCAGCGCGAGCGTCGACGCTACCTTCGCGCCAGGACCGGTCGTGTCATCGTACAGCAGGCGCGACCAGAGCAAGTCGCGCTCATAGTGCTGCGCAGCTACACGGAAGAGCTCTTGCACGAAGAACTCGGCTTCCATGAGCGCGCGCTCCACCTGCAGCACCCCATTGCCAACGCCAAGCGCATTCGGCGCGCTCTTGAGCAAGATCAACTGGATGCAGTTCTTCCTTCGCTTCTTGTCGTGGGCTTGCAATCCAAAGCCTTCCGCGAGGCTCTGCGTCGTGATCATCAGCGAGTAGCCGATAAACTGCTTGCGCGGAGGAAGGTACCCGTACGGCTTCGGTCCGCCGCTCGATGGATGGCGGTGGAAGAAGCTTCCGGACGGCGAGTGGCAGACGACAGCGTCGGGGGTTCCGAACTGCATCAGGTCGAGCACCTCGTATCGCGCACCATGGCACGCAATGTACCGCAGCAGGATCTTCACGAGGATCGACTCGGAGAAATTGGAATGCAGCTGCGTGGGCGGCAACTCGACAACTGCTGTGCGCAAGACACTGTCTCGAGATTGCTGCTGTTGAGCGATGATGTTGCCGCGTTGCTGCTGCAGCATTCTTTCAGACGTTGCAGACGATGACGACAACATTGTCGCTGTTTTTGGTGAAGTCCCACGCACAAACGGCGGTTCTGGATACTCGTGCAAGAAGCAGCGCACACCCTTGACGATGTTCTGGAAAGAGTGGATGTCGTTCCCTGACTGTGATGACGACAGCGACGATGACAAGAGAGATTCATCGGCATTATCAGCGTCTGCATTGGGATCATTGCTGCTGCTCGCCTGTCCTCGTTCGTGCTGATCGTTCGACCATTTCGTGAGATACTTTTGGAAGAACCGAATCGTGAAGCCGTAAATGATCGCTCGCGTGCGCAGCGACTCGCGTAGCCACGTAGAGACCGATCGGATCATCTCGCCCGACACAGCAACCTTCTTCTCTCTTTCACTGGACACAGCACCTGGCTTCACAGGTGCGAGGCGGCTCTGGAATCCCATATCTTGCTGCACGAGGTCGCTCTCATTCACGAGCACCACGCCGAGTCGTACGCCATGGTGATCAGACTTGAGCTCCAGCAACAGCAGTGCCGCTGAATAAGCACCAGCAGCAGGAGAAGCAGCTGATCCTCTCGCGGACGCCTGCCAACCCTTCAGTTTCCCTTGCGATCTGCCTGGGAAGTAGAAATACTCAGTGAAACCCTCACCGTCGGACGCGACCATGTCGACCACAGACAGCGACGAAAGCGACGTTGCCGACGACAATACTTGAGCTGGTACGCCCACTGACTGGTTGCTGTTCGAGAGCGTGCGGAGGTGGTGGAAGCCTAGCGCTCGCAGATGAACCGCGTACTGCTCGTAGAAATCGTGCGCGACTTCCATCTTCAAGTGGAAAATGTTCTTCATGATTTGCTTCTTCATGTCCCGAACTGCATCGCCCTCATTCGCACACATGCCCAGAACCGTGTGCTCCGTGTAAAAGTTTGCGATCGTGCAATCGTTCCCAGCAAACACAAACTCTTTTTTGTATGACAAGAGGTTCACGAGATCCATCGACGCTTGCAGTGCACGCAGACGCCCATCTTGCATATCTTCCTCCATGTACTCTTCGTCCACTTTGACTACCTCCCAGCGCTCCACAAAAGTGACCCGGAAGCGCTGGTGAAGAATCTGGTGACCGCCCTGCAGCATGCGATTGACGATACTGAGTGCGACTGGTTCCTCCATGTCGTCGCCCGGTTTCATTGCCACGAGCTTCTCGAACAGATTCAAGCAAATCGTGTGGCTCGTGGACCGGTCTTCATACTTCTGCCAGCGGTTCAGGAACGCGCCGCTGAAACGGTACAACGGGTTCTTTCGCATATGATCACTTTGTTGCTCTTTCGCCACTGAAGAAACATCGTTCGTTGACTCGTGTGGCTTGATCGTATTCTCTTCAACAGGAACCGGCGCAAAGCCATCATGATACTTGAAGCGCGGACTCCAAGCGAACTCGAGCTGTTTTCGCCACGAAAAGCTCACACTCGTTCCGTCGTTCGACGTCGACGAATTTTGTCGAGACTGCGGTCCAGCAAAGCCAGAGCCCAATCCGTGCACTGGTGACGAGATTGGGGAACCGAGGTCTCTCAGTGACAAATTGCCAGCTTTCACAGCCGGTCGTTTCATTCCAGCATCGGTTTGCAACCCGCTCGTTTGAGGCTTGATGGTTGTTGCAACACTCGGGACAGCAGTCCCTGTAGGCTCAGGCGCACCGCTGCCGGTCAGCACAGGACCCTTGACGTTAGTGAGCGGCAGGTCCCAAGGGGCAACCGAGTCCCCAGAGCCTGCAGGCTTCGAAGATGCACCAGGGCCACCCAAACGCCCGGGCAGGGCGCCTCTGGCACGAGCCCGTGCTGCCAGGAGAGCATTCGCTGCTCCAGCATTTGCACGCATCCGTGGATTAGTAGCTGCGGCTCCACCACTATTTCCACCTGGATACGCTCCCGTAGGTCCTCCTGGCATGCGCTTTGTAGGCGACGGTACAGTTCGATCCAGCTTCAATCCGGTCGACGAGCCACTTCTGCCAACTGCAGACATTGGCTTTTGCTGACCAGTGTTTTCGCCGCGAAGACTTCGCGAGGACGATTGGCTCGAGATCTCTCGGTGTAGCTCCGGTGGGCCACTGCTTCCTCCTTGCAAGCTCGCATTACTGACAGCTCGAGGACGGAGGAGATCGCTGCGATCGGACGCCATAGTGTGTGCTTCACGAAGATACTTGCCCAACGAGCTGCCTTCAATCGCTCGCAGCAGCGCGGAATCCAGTAACCGTGGAATCGCCGAGTTCCCTGTCAAGATCACCATCACTGGCTTCCAGAACTCGACAAAGTTGACACAAAAGTCTTTCGGGAGTGTGAAGGAGTTTTTGCCCATCGCGCTTCCTCCGCCACCCGCGTACAGATCTCTTGGATGCACAACATTGGAGCCGATTGGCGCGGCGCGTGAAAGCCCACTCTTCTCAAACAGCAGATTGCGAAGCAGACTCTCGCGAAACTTTGACCACGTCAGGATTCGAGCAAACTGGACGAGAATCGTATCCACGACCGCGTTACTCATGTTGTAGCCATATACCTGCACGCCATCAGTACACGAAACATCGATCACGTAGTAAAAGGATCGGTTTGACGACGATTCTGCTTCAAGCGAAGCACCTAGCGACATCATTTCGAGGTTGGAGCCTGAGGAGGCGAGGTTATGCGTTGCGTGGCTGTTCGGGTAGAGCAGCAGTTCGTTCTCCGAGAACTCTTTCACCACATGGGCTGACTGCGACACCGGCATTGGTGCGCCTGAATTCGTAGAGTGAATGAGCGCGTTCATGTTCGCGTCGGAGCCACTCATCGAATTCCACGTGAGAGGCAGCTTGTTCGACACCGAATCCATCTCCGATAAATCCGACTGAATCGAGTCCGAGTGGTTCAGGTGCAGCATTCGCGAGGGATTTCTTGGAGGATGCTGATAATGGTGATGAAGAGCGAGAGCTATCGTTGATCCATCAGACAAATCGCTTGACGACTCCGGCGCTTTCGCCTCTAGCCGAGCAACCAGGCGGAAAAACTGATGGCTATTGCGCTTGCTCCAAAGTTCCTCGTGCTCTTGGGGATTGCCAAGCTCATGGAACTTGTACGCGTCGCCCACATGTCTCTTCGAGTAAATCGCTGGTCGGAGATGCGATGGAACGCATCGCAGAAATGACTGAAGCTGGCGAACCACGTGCTGCATATCCCACGGAGCAATCGATGTCGGAAGCACCAATTTCGTTACTGACGCTGACGAGAGACTGTATGATTTTTCAAACAGCGAAGTCAGGTACTGCACTTCTTGTGGCAACAAGGCTGGAGCTGTTGAGATTTGCTCTAATCCACCCTTAGAGTTCGTAACCAGTGATTTCAAAGTCGCTTCAATCTGGTAATCCAGCATAGCTTCGCGAAGATTGGACTCCACCAGCTGAATTAGCTCACTCGTGTTGATGCTTCCACGGATCCAAAGCTGGCAGCGAACAACTTGGTGAGTTCCAGCCAAGGAAGGAAGCTCAGATCCTGATCGATTTGCGTCGTCAAACCCTTCGAGTGACTTCACAACGTGCTCGTCACCATCTTTTTGAACTTCAACCGTTTGGTTTTGAACCAGTTCGATGCGAAGTACCGCAAGACCTCGACCAATGCGCGAGAGGAAGCCAGGAGAGAGGCGTAACTCTGGGTTCAGATTCAGCACGTAGGATACTTGGTCCACAATCATCTCTGGACTTGGCGAGTGTCTGGGCGACAAGAAAACTGGCGAGATCACATCCGAGCCTGATTTACCGTCACTGACCTCGTCAGGATTGTCACACACGAAAAACACCGACGGGTGGACGAATGCTGGATCGTTTGGCCCAGGAGATGTTGGCTTTTCAGTTGTTTCTGGCCTCTCCAATGCTGCTCCTTGAAGTGAGTGCCTTCTTCCTCCGCGCATGACTCCTGCTTCGTCACCCTGCGTCCGACTTGAGGATCCGGCGTGGCTCACATGACGAATGTACGGAGCGGAAGAGAAAGTCTGGGATAAAAACTGAAGCAACGATGACGCTCCGTGCAGCTTTGCTGGCAAGAGGAACTCGATGACTTGCGCAGGCTTTCCTCCCGGCGGACAAACGAATGCCATGTCGGAAGGACTGAGCTGGAACTTGGCGTTTCGAGCTAAGAGCTTCATCAGAATCAACTGAGTCGCTTCATCAAGTTTTCTCTCCAACACTCGACAAAGCTCATGGGTGACTTCTTCGCCCGCTACGCACACGCCGAATACTTCCAACGAGATACCAGCAGCACCTGAGGCACCTGAAGATGACGACGTCGAAGAAGGAGTCACTCCGCCCACAGGCCCGCTGCCAATACGCGTCACTCGTCTTCGATCTTGTTTTTCTTTCCCAGGCGCTTGCTCGTGCTTGATGCTGATTTTCATGTAAAACACATGCCCTCCGCGGTCGCGATACACAAACATGTGTCGTCGGTTGTGCACTTGGAACTGCTCCAAAGCCGACGTGCACAGGATATTCAGGGCCATGCTCGCTGAAAGCCTCTCATGCAGCTTGAAAAACGCCGAGTACTGGAGATCGCACTGGAACTGGCCCGGCCAGAAAAAGTGCTCGCTCGCCCCAACTCCAAAGGAAGTAGATGCAGAATCTCTTCGCTTTGGAGACCTTGGGCTTGAGACTTGGTTGCTTGTGGCTGGAAGCAAGAACCCGTTGCATGTTCGCGTCTCGTGAAGCTGAAGAAGTAACAAGAACTGATTCACGCGTTTGCAGGCATCCATCACGCCCATGTGCAGACGAGTCAGCACCCCAAGGCGATCAAACGACTGCGGGGATGTCGTGAACCTATCCGGGTGATGTAGCTGAAGAGCAACGTGGTCCTTTTCAACTGTGAAATACGCCCAGAACGGAATTTCAAAGCTCTGTGTTTCAGCTTCAGCATCTGCACTGGCACCTTCACTTGATTTGCATTCTTGGACTTGCTTGTTCTCGATGACAAAGTACACTCCGTTCGAGTGGTGGACGTGTAGCAATGATCCTATCTCCAGCTCTTTCTTGAACAAGTCGACTGGGTTTCCAAGCGCATCCTGGCTTGTCGCCACGAAATCCAGTGGGTATTTCGCCTTCGTGAGTGAATTCGGCGGGAGGTCTTCAAACAGCCGCTGCACAAGATGGCTAATCGATGGTGTGATCGTGTTTGCAGTTCTCAGAATGTCCAGGACTTCCACACTACACCACTCCTTGATGTCTTTTCGAACACGCTTCAGCGCCTGTCGCTGGAAAAGAGGCAGGGTCGAAATCACTTGAGCTCTTGATGGCGGCAATTTCGCGCCTACCCCATGAACACTGTCGTCCATCTCAAATAGCATTTGAGGCTGGTTTGAAGTGTGCTGTCGAGATGGGTCAATGAGTTGTTCATTCGGCAGCGTCAAAGTGATGAGACGAAGCGCGATTCGGGAAGATGGGGCTTTTCCGAACCACTCGGCAATCTGAGACACCATTTCCTTTGGAGTGTCCTTGCTTAGCAGCGAGTCAAACTGCTTCATAAACTCTTCGTGAGCACCACCTGGCAGGTTCTTTGCGTCGCTCTTAGCACGCCAATCCTTCTGCATGTCCACAAAAGACTTCGTACTCGAGCTGCGGTGCAAATTATCGCGCGCAATCGTCGCGTCTTCGCTGATGTTGATGCCTTTCTGGGCATGGGGGGTACTGATTTCTCGACACTCAAAGCGGAAGAAAAACGGCGCCGAGAAGATGGACGTCGCAACTGCCACTTCCTTATTGAACTCAGCATCCTCCTCGACACCTGGGTGTTGTTCAATCAGCGGCTGCTCAGCAGAAGATGTATTCACTGGTGGAGGACGGCCCATATCTTTGAATCTGCGCCCAGACTTCGCGACGTCCGCTCCACTCGATGCTGCCATCGGCGACGACTTCGGTAAAGGTGGCTTTGACGCTGGTGAGAAGACAGTGGCTGGACTTGTCTCGATGCTGGGTCTGGCATCTTGAACACTATCAACGCCATCATCTAACGCCGATCTCACGTCGTCTTCTGGCACAGTCGAAGAGCTCACTTCGTCCGAGTCATCCATGAGGAAATGCAGGTCGGACTCACCGTCTGCTGCATCTTCGAAGGTCGCCATCTCACTCCCAGTGAAGTAGTAATATTTCGTGCCTGGGATGGGGATAAACGCTGACGATAGAATCTTCTCGAACGCCTTGTCCAGCTTCTCCTTGAGCGCTGGGCGACGATTGCCACCCACCAGCGATTGAAATCCGTGTCTTGGGGAAGTCGCCTGCATCATGCGATAGAGCAGTGTGATATCCAGATCGACAGGAATCTCAATGCAGCTCGTGAGTGCTTGGAGCAAGTCGCTCTGTTGGACGTTGCTGCCTTCTCGTAAGGCGATGTACACGCCACGCGAGAAGTTGTGCTCGTGGGCTCGCTTGACTTTCTTCTGAAAGCGACGAGACGCGATTGAGCTGGCGCTAATCACAGGTGTTGGGCTTGGGAAAGCAGGAGAAAGAAGCGCACCTGCAGGTGAACGCAGCGCTGGTTTCTGTCGAGCGTTGGCAGCAGCAGGAGTGGCTATTGGAGGCTCTTCTTGGGTCTTGACTGGAGCAGCACTTGAAAAGAACAATTGCTTGAGGATCATTTGCGGGAGATCGAGATGAGATGCGCTCTCGTTTCGTCTGCAATCGTGCAGGTCGGCAGAGAGGCGCGTGATTGAGCACTCGTAGAATGCCACCTGGAAAAATCCTGACCCAAGCGCACCGCCTTCTCGCTCAATCAGCAAGTGGAAATCGCATCCATACTCCGTTTGCCGACTGATTTCTTCACAGAACTCGTGGTCTTCTGGCGTAGACGCTAGACGAAGATTCCGGAAGTCGTTACCAGTGCTCTGCTTGTCATCTCGAGCGCCTTGATAATGGCCCATGCGCCAGGATTTGTACCCCTCCCTGAAACTGAGGCGTCTTTCCTGATACAAGACAATGTCGTCGGCAGAGACAGACATACGCATGATCCGAGAACTTGTGTTTGGCTCAATCGCAGGCTTTGGCATTTCTGGGGAGGAGTTTTCTCGATACATTTTTGGCTCCGCTCGTAGCAATGGATGGGTCTCTGGAAGCTGCGCCGCTGAAGTGGTTGCTCTTCGCTTGAGTTTGTCTGGTCCTTTCTGTCTCACTTGAATGGTATCCAAAGACGGCAGGAACGCCAAGACAACCGTATCATCGCCCACCAGCTTGGCAAAACATTTGCCTTTGCTCAGTGAGTTTTGAGAAGCTCGGTCCTGAAAGGAAGGGGAGATGTGGTCCTTCAACCAAAGTGGCATCTGACCAGACATCCCTTCTTTGATCAGCTGGTCCACATCTTCCCAGTCGGACATCCCCGAAGCTTGATTCGAGATGTTGTTGCCGTTGCAATCAGTCCAGGAAACCTCGCAATCGCTCAGTCCTTGCAGAGTGCGCTCAAGCATCGAATACAGATGCTCGTTCGCCAGCGACACTTTGAGGGTATTGGCCTCAGCACCACTAGGTTCTTCTTTTTCGGCTACTTGGCTCTCTGCACCATTTTCCAGATACATTAGAAAGTGCTCTGTGCTTCTCTTGGACGTTCGGAGTAGTCTTGTCGTACTGAATGGCGGCAGCAGTTGCTTGAGCGTTGCAGCGTGCAGCTTGTCTGCGTTCCACGTCGACCCGACGATATCCTCGATCTCCTTGTTCATCTGCGAAAGATGCTGCATACTCTCTCGGAAGTTCATCATGCAGTCAAATGTGTGCAAACACGACAAGAAGTGGCGGTCGCTCTTGAAAATATAGCCTCGAATCAGCTGCAGCAAATCATTCTCACCGAGATACGTGGATCCAAAACAGTCGGCACTGACGTCTTCTTTCTCCATGGATCGTCGCTCTTGTTCCATTTGGCTTCCATCAGTCGCGTTTGCAGCAGAAACTGTACCAGTCTCCCTTCCAGACACCGCTGAGTTATGCTTGGCAGCATTTCTCGTAGAGAAGTCGGCGTCTTCGTACGGAATATCATGTCCAACAGCGTGCTTCAAGCCCCAATGAAACTTGTCCTTTGCTTCCACCTGACTGGAGAGTTGAGTCTTCACAAGACCGTGCTGTGGCTCCATCCAAATTGATGTCATCAAACACGTCTCGGAGACTCGACGAAGCGCATACTGAACAAGAGAAGTCTTGGTGTTTCCGTTTTCATCCTCCATCAAGATCTCACGTCCAAAGATGATACTCTGCAGCTGAGGGCTCTGCCCGTCTTCTTCACTTTCCATTTTCCAGTCCAAAACCCAGAATCCGCTCTCGATGCGAGCTTCATGGAGTCTTCGCATTACATTTAGCAACGCATCAGGGTTGGTAATGTGCCAGCGCCAACTCGAATGCCACATGTACGATCCAAACACGCTTCGCAGTTGGAGTTCACTACCTCCACAGCAGGAACTTACGGCTTGCACTCCATTCGATTCCCAGCTGTGGTCATGGGACCCGCTGTCATCGAGTCCGTCATGGAGAAGCAGGGTCTCATGGGTCACCAGCAGTCTGCTGATCAAGCGCTGCGACAAGACCACAGACTTTGCTTGCGCGCTTGCCTGGTCAGGCGTTGTGAGAGGACTTGGAGGGACATCGGTCAGCCCAGCCATGATGTTCGCCTTCAGATCATTGAGCGTCTGCTTTCGCGCCGCAGCCGTTGTTGAGAAAAACGCGATGTGAATCGCGCACAAAGTCTTACTTTTGATCTCAACGCGAACAAAACACAGCGACGATTTGCTGCCACCGTCGATCGACGCCGGTTCTTCCGGCAGTCCACCAATTCCACCAGCCTGAGCATTGGTCGGACGTTGTTGGCGTCTCCCAATTCCGGTAGCATTGGATACTGGACCCGACGCCTTGTTTCGCAACAAATGCTGCTCCTTCGCTCTTGGCAAGAGAAAACGAAGAAACAGGTCTTTTGAGAGTCGCTGAGATGACCACTTCTGCACCGCCGCCATAAGCCGATCTGTGATTCTCTCCACTCCGATTGCAACACTGTAAGTCTGTGGGATTCCATCATGGAGCTGGAGAAAACCTCGTGATGGGTTCATTAACCCCTTCCGCACAGAGCGCGCTCGGTCGAGAACCTCACGGTTTTCATGCCGATAGAAAACCTCGTTGCACGACTCGTTCTTCACCACACACAGCAGCTCAAACCGCTCCACGTAAAACCAGCGGTGCCAAAGCACGGGCGAGAGCTCACCGATGATGTTAAACACTGGATGAGCATTTTGCTGCCTGCTCACAACACTTGACGAAGCATGACCGCTTGTCCCGAACGAGTACTGGTTTCCTGAATCCACCGGCGCAATCGCTGCAGCTGTCGCTGTCATCAAGTGGAGTAGAACTCGATCCACATCTTGGACGTTGCGAATGTACTCGTGCAAGAAGTAAGGCGATCCAGAGCCAACACCTGCAATCGACGAGTTGTTCCCGTTGGAACTCTGCGCCGAGTCTTCAAATGCGCGCAAAAAGTCCGAATACGCCAAGATGTTCACTTTCACATACCACTCGCTCCATTTTCCCACGTACGATTGCTCTGTGTTGAACATGTGCGTTGGCTTCTTCGAGCCAAAGCTGGCGCCGATTCCAGATGAGCTCAGACTTTGGCCACTGAACCGTCGAGACCCGGACGCTACCAGATTAGCGGTCGTGCTCGTTGTCGCACACTCAGTTGTGGAGGTGACAACGTACTCAAGCCACACATTCTGCTTCCATTGCAGCAAGAACACAATGAGGATTTTCGTCACGTCCCGATACGCGCTTCCGGCTCCGGTTGGGTCTCCACCACCTCGAGGAGATTCTGGCGATCGCTTGTTCGTTGTTGTTGCTGCCGCATCTGAAACTGGTTTCTGGTATCTCTTGATGTGGACTTTGTTGACAATGAAGCCCTCGCGAATGCGAGCCTCCATGATACGCTCCACGTCGGCGAAAATGCGATACTCGTGCACTTTTTCACGCCACATGCGATATGGACGCAGCGGGAGAAGCGTGCGGCCATCGAACGAGGTGCAGCTCATCTCATCAAGTTTCAGTACTGGGGACGAAATCGCATGGACGCTCGACGTTCGAATGAAACATGCTTCCTGCAACGCAGTCATTTCCTTGACGTCGTCGCTGTGCGCTTGCCCGTAACACGCTTCATGGAGCGCAAGGTAGTCAAAGACCGTGCCGCCAGTGGTTCCTGCGATGAATCGCAATAGATCGACGTCAGGAACAAACCCAAATGACGAGTTTGGTGCGTTCTCGCCACCACCGACCCGCAGGAAATGGCAGTGAACGTCGTGACGCACGAGCTGCATCAGCAAATTGTCGTATGAGTACGCGTCAAACAAATCGACAACGCCATCTGTGACCATTACGAGGATCGGGGCGGCATCGCTCGGCAGCGAGTTGAGCGCAAAGACGGCGTTCTGCAGGATCCACGACAGACTCGCTCGCGTAGAGTGGTACTGGTGGAGGTAGTCACTGTCAAAGCCTTCTTCCTGGGCTTTCACTGCCCAGTCATCTTCAATGAGGTGGATTCGCTCCTTGATCATCTGCAGCAGCTGCACCACATTGCTTGGGTTCACGATGTAGTCCTGAACCAGCACACTCAGCGATTCCACTTGAGCTCCCTGGACCATGACAGATAGGTGGATCTCTGGAACAAACGTCTTGTCCCCAACAAACATCCTCCCAAGAAGACCCCAGATGAAGAGCTACATTGACACAAATACAGACCCATAGTAAGCAAATGGCAGACTTCAAGCAATGAGTAATGCTTTTGTAGCAAACGCACCTCAACCGACTCGTACAGCATGTCAAGGAACAGCCGCCCTGTTGTTGGATCAATTGAGAGCGTCGAGGGCGACGCATCGAGGCACACGACGCAGCGATATCGTTTGTACACGACCCCCACTTCGGTCGCCGCTGTCATTCGCGCGCTGGACAACACCCTCTCGTCGTTATCACCTCGGAGATTCTGCACTGCCATCGCAGCGACCGCCAACTCTGCGTGGCGTTCATTCTCTGCATCCGAGTCGTGCAGCTCTGCTTTATCATCGCCATCTCCATCACTCTCGCCACTCGATTCGCTGTCGCTGGTTTCGCTGTCTCCCGGTTCGTACGCGATTGCAGCGATGCCCATACCTTCGCCCAGCATCATTCCTTTCTTCTTCATTCGCCCACGCACCTCTCTGCTCTCGTACTGGAGCTGCTGCTTCAGGTCCGGGTCCTCGTTCTCACCCGCCGCACCAACCACGATCTCTGCACTGTCGTTATTGCCACCACCGCCGCCTTCGCCGAGTTCTTCTGCACCACCGCTCTCGGTTGACACAGCTTCTTGTGGGAGCAGCTGCTGCGCGAGCTGATGGAAGTGCCAGAGCGAGAGCGTCGTGCGGTTCACCACGCTGATGTCGGAGCTCGAGAGCAGCACGCGCGCCACGCGCCGCCGCCGGTCTCGCGCACCTGTCCGCGTCATCCGCGCACCCTTCTGTATCTGCCTGTCTGTGTATTTGTCGTCCTGCGTCGTCCGTTGAGTCTGCGCCAGAGCTTGATTAACGCGCTTCCGCCTGTGCTCTCAGCGTCATTCACGCGCTTCCTCACTTGGTGTTTCTTCTTCACTGTCAAATCCAAGCTCGGAATCGGAGTACCGTATCTCTCCCAATTAAAAGGGTTGCTGAGTTACATACCCTGAGCGCAACATTTATAAACACTTGCACTTGTTCTTGAATGGCGCAGGCCAACATAATTGCACCCGTGCCATGGCAGAGAGAAGCGTGGACGTGTACGCGCACATCCTGTCGCGCGTGGAGCCCCAGGAGCTGCAGGAGCAGTGCCAGCGCGTCGTGCGCAGGGACGCGAAACGGACGCTCTCCAAGTTCACGCATCTGCAAGGCGCGCTGCAGCAGCTGCAGGAGGTGGACGCGGCTACGAGACACCTGCTTGCACCTGCGCAGCAAAATGAATGTGGCAGCAGGAACATGCTAGCTCAATTGGATGAGATCCTGGCTCTGCGGCGCCAGCTGACGAATGCGCTAGATGCTTTAGTGCATTATCCACCCAGTGTGAGCGCTAGCGTAAGTGCATTTGTGTTGCTGTTCGACACACCAGCAGCTCAATTCGATCATCTGACTGACTGACCTCATCGAACCACTTTGCGCCACAGATGAAAATGGAGGAGAGTGGATTAGACAAGCAGGACTCGGACCATGGTGCCACCGCGCCAAGTGAGGATGCCGACAAGAAGCTGATCAAGCAGGAAGGTGTGGCAACAACAACAAAGGCAATGAAAGCTGAACCCCAATGGACTGACGCACAGCCAATCGCCCACAAACGCTACTCGGCACCGGCCATCGACTTGTCCAACGAATCAGACGACGAGAGTCCCCCAACTCAGCTCGAACTGAAATTGTTGGATCCGGAATCAGATGCCGCAAAGCCGCCGACGTGCCTTGAAGATGCGCAGAAGCTCTGGCGCTCAAGTCCAGCGACCCAGAGCCACCAGTTCCCGTCTCTCATCAAGAAGTTGCGAAACCATTTGCATTCAAGAACTACGCGTCTGGACCCAAACGAAACCCAAGAGGTCACCCAGACGATCGAGATTGCGACCGCCATTGGCATGAATCCGGCTTCGGTGCGACCGAATGATCCTACGCTTACTGATCTACTCGTTGCAATCGACCAATTTCGAAGACTAGCGGATGGAGAAGTCCCAGTACAATTCACAAAGTAAGTGTGTGTGTATGCCTGTGGTGTAAGTTAGCCAGGGTCACTCTATTAACACTCGTGTTTGCTTGCTCTTTGCGTGTAGGATCGCCAATAAGTTCACTGCATACCTCCTGACTACAGCTACAGCAGCAGTGAGCCTTGCACTAGGCGACCCGTACATCGTGCAGCACGGAGAAGACACGGTCATTCGCGTCGACGTGTAGAAAACGGTAAGTGCAGGCAAAGAACCGAGACATGTGTGTAATTTATTGATGACGTACACTGAGTAACAGAGCATCCCAAGACTAGACAACGCAGACAAAGGTACCGTTACCTCCCGACTCGCAGCGGTACGTCGCGTTCAGATTTGTTAGCGTCACGGGGCAGTTTCCCTGCACGTCGCCGCTGCAGATCGGGATTCGGGCGCACAGGTTGCCGATGTCCTTGACGTTCACTTCAGCCAAGTCGGGTAGGATGGAGCAGTCCGGTTTGTAGTCTGCTTCTAGTTTTTGCCCAGCTTCCGTAGCGATGGCTGGCACCAATGTGAGCGGGATGCAGCCATAAGTATCGTTCACCACTTTGCCACAGTACGATCCGGCGAGGAGGTGGTCCTGGGGCCCTGCGCACATGCCCTCGCTCGAGTTTCCGCCACAAAGTGGCCCGTGTGCACAAAATATCTTGCCGGTATCGCGCACACTGATGGGACGTGTTCCGCCGTCGCAAACTTTCTCTAGCTCTTGTGCGACGGTGTCTTTGCAAACACCAGCGAGCAGGAGTGCGATCAAAGCAGCCGAGCGCAGGAACATAGCAGTTCTGAAGAGAGAGAGACGAGGCGTTGTGATGAGGTTGAGACGTCGAATTCGAGAATGGGAATGGAGTTCAGAGAGCTTACCTCTTCTCTTCGCGGATGCTTGGGGCCTGCCACATGCGAACAGGCCAACCAACCAAACCCCACGAGATGATGCAGCTCAAGAGCTGAATTGCAAATGCGCGGGAACGTTCCTCTTTTCGAGACAAAAATACCAACATGCGATGAGGACATCTACGATTCCTGTCGATGCAACCCCACGACCCGGTCGTTAGTGTATCTTCTCTTCTTGAGCTGGATCTGTCTGTGGGGAGCTCTCGATGGACGCGGTCGACGGCAGCGCCTGCGTGTGTTGCGTTGCGACCTCGACGGAGACAGCACCGTCGACCCGGTCGTCGCCCAGACAGAAGAAATGCGCAAATGGCGACCAATCCATCAATTGGTCGAGATGGAGTGATGTCTCACCTGAGACTAAGAGGTAGCATTGAACAGCAACGCCCACACGCGTTATTGAGCCCTCGGTTGATTCTTGGGATTTGTGTGCGTTGGATATCTGCAGCAAGTAGCAAACCAAAGAAGGCGAACAAAGAATTCAGCAAGAGTAACAAGCAATCACCTTCATCAAATCAACATGCCAACACAACTCGCGAAGGCAATCCTGGTTGTCGTCTGAAACATGTGTATAGCTGCTCGAACGCAATCAGAGCTGAAGGGATGTTAGCCTACGTTCATTTAAAAATCGGGCAATTACCCTATTATTTTAGTAAAAAACCTTATTTATTAACCCTAGCCACTGTTCAAAGGATGTTGATGAACCGCGTCCATACAAATCTCAAGGTAAAAACGATTTTTTGGCTCACCCAAAGCCATTAGACAAAACCTCAAAATCTCAAGGTTTTGTCCAATGGCCCAAAAAATCGCTTTTACCTTGAGATTTGTATGGACGCGGTTCATCAACATCCTTTGAACAGTGGCTAGGGTAATGGTTGAGCTAAATCGGAGGCTGCTAAATTGGTAGGTTAATTAACCTATATAAACTAGCCAATATTGACCAATACCAACAAACTGATCAAGCTCGATTCAGATCACCTTCTCCATCAACAGAGCCGACAGCCACCTGTGCGAGAGAGATGGCGGAGCGGCAGCAGATGCTGCACATCACCCATGAGTAGCCTCACGCGCGAGCTCTACCAGCAGGTGGAGGCGTTCGTGGCGCTCTCGGGTCAGCACACGCAGGAGCCGCTCGGTTCCGCTTTCGCAGTATGCGACCAGAACGGAGCAGGAGACCCCGTCTCGCTGCGCACAACGCCGCACGGCGCGGCCAGCCTCGCCTCGGACACGACCGCACACCTGACCAAGGGCACGTGCGACACGCAGAGGAGTGTACGTAACACGACGCAGATGACCGAGTTCCTCAAGCGCGCACCCGAGGCCATCAAGACCGACGACGATCGCATGCAGGTGCTGTTCGTCCCGACCTGACGCTCCAGCGTGCGCTCAAGAACCGCAGTAGTGCCAGTAGTAGCAATAGTAACAGCAACAGCGCGAATGGAGGCAGCGCAGACGCTGGCCGCACGATGATCCGGCACTTCGAGACGATCCCCGGCTTCAACATGGCTACAACATGATTGTTATCCAAGATCGCCAAATGGATTTCCACAGGGTATTTGACCTATATTCAAGCTCCGATTTAAGAAATTGAAGAACGTAACCTCATATTTAAAGAAACCTCGAGTTAAATTTTGGTCGACTCTCACTTATATTTCCCGACATAAAAATCCAAACACATTGGAAGGCCATCGTTCGAGGCAATGTATTTGGGTGAGGCATGTTTCTACTTTTATCTTGAAAAATGTTGAGGAGAGCCCAGTCATCAGAGACTCAGAGAGTTATCTGAGTCTGATCCAAAACGTTATCAGAGATTCAGCGTTCATACAAAAAACAAGTGAAGCGAAAGTGCATTGTCTCATTGGCTTTCAGTAAATGGCCACAGTTCCCAAAAACTTCCAAACGGCAATCAGCATGAGCGGCTTTGAACGCATCCTCGCGCGCGTGGGCGGCGACGCGCTGCGTGACTACTGCTCGTCCGCCATCGAGGACGAGCTCAAGAACCTCAAGGAGAAGATGCAGTTCTGCCTCACGAGCGTCGAGAAGGCGCTCGAGGTGCAGGACGCCATCCTCAAGCTCAACGTGCCGCTGACGGACAACGCGGCGACGTTCGCAGCCATCCAGAGCAGCTACCACAAGTTTAACGACGACCTGGACAAGTTCATCAAGGAGCAGAAGAAGGTGGGTTTGGGTGCCTATTGTAGCAGCGGTGTTGATGGTATGACTGCTAGTCCTGTGTCTGTATAACTAATGCTGTGATGCTTGTCTTGCTCTTTGTATGGCCAGGTGCAAGCTGCAGACGTGGCACGGAAAACAGAGGAAGAGCAGGCGAACGCCAGTGCCAAGAGAAGCCGATCGCACATTGACAGCACAGCCAGCAACGCGGGGGAGCACAGAGCGGGTTCCCAGGAGCAGGAGATCGCGCGTCTGCTGGGCTTGATCCAGCACCGACTCACGCGCAAGCAGAGCGACTGGATCCCAGCGACCATCAACGATGTCAGTTCGATCAGCGCGCATTTGAAGAGCTACGTGCCAGGGTCAACCCAGCGCAAGGACCTGGTACTCGTGCTCGACCACTTCACCTCGGCGGTGCTGCTCAGCCCCATGGTCACAGACTCGGTGCTTTCGCAGCTGTCCGTGATGCTAGGCGATCTCGTGGGAGCCCACGACGACATTGACGAGTACATTAGGTAAGAGTTGTGATAGGTCTTGCAGCTCAAAGCTCCCCTGTTCTTGCCGCATTGGGATTTGGTTTGATCTAATTTTTCTGCTCTCAAATAGATCTGCGCGCGAGTTGCTGGCGAGCAAACGCTCGGCTTTCGCTCCGCCACAGCACAACAACTACGGACAGCACATGGCCGCTCACGCGGTGCCAGCGCAGTACCAAGCTGCTCCAAATGGCATCCACATGGTGGATCCGCAGCATTTCAACAGCAGGAACTCGGCGATTGTCTCGGAAGAGTCTCCTCGCCACAAGAAGCCCAAGATCGAGCACAACGCCATGGACCTGATCGTGAAGGTTGAGAAGACAGCCGCAGCCACCGCTGCGCAGTCGAACACGCACCCGGCAGGCGCTTTCGAAGTGCACGTCTACGATCTGCCGTGGGGCGCGATACAAACAGACGTGGAGGCGTACTTTAGCGGCGCTGGCGCCATCTCGTCAATCCGCATGCCGACAATGGAGGACGGCAGCACGGTCGGCGTCGCGATCATCCGTTTCGCTGCGTACGAGAGCATGAACACGGCGCTGTGCATGGACGGCTACCATTTCCGGGGCAAGAGCATCCGCGTGACGGTGCCAGCCAAGTCCACGTGAGCAGCTCATTTAGCCTATAGTGTATCAAGTTTGCATTTCTAACACCAAAACAATAGTGAAAGCAAGTGAAACGAGAGCGCATAAATCGTCCCGAACTGCAGCTTAGCTTGTTTTTTGTATATTTGCGCTCTCGTTTCAAAAATCGCTTGAAGCTCACAATTCGATTTTTTGGGACGATTTCATTACAAAAAACAAGTTTAAACTGCCGTTCGGGACGATTTATGCGCTCTCGTTTCACTTGCTTTCACTATTGGATATTTTTGGCAGGAAGTCTAAATAGTGTGGCGCACACTATATTTTGGACAGCACATGAAAGGTAAAGGTAGACTTCAGAGCCTTTAGTGCGAATAAAATTCGAAAATGACGGTGCACTTGCGTCACTTTTCAGCGGCAAGCCAAAAAGCTCAATCCGAGCATCAATGGACGCGATGAGCAGTGACAGCGGCTTCAAGTGGATCCTCACGCGGCTCAGCGCGGACATGCGCACCAAGTATTGCTCGCAGGCGCTGCAGGATGATCTCACGGATGTGCAGACACAGCTGAACACATGCTGCGAAGCGATGGCACACGCCGCGCAGGTGGAGGCTGCCATCGCCTCGCTCGAAGCCAATCAAGGCGGTGCTGCCATTCGACCACAGAGCGTGATCCTGTTGCTCTCCGAGCTGCACGCGCTCCAGAGTAGCTTCCAGCACCAGATGGAGACGTTGCTGCAGCCATTCAAGGTGCGTTTCACGTCTCTCCAATTCATTTGGAGTTGATTGGCTGGTGGATGGCTAACGTGAGTGGCGGTGGCGATTGACTCACTTTGCAGGACACGTTGGTGGCTTCCAATGGCGGACACTCGCAAAAGAAAGAGCAGCAGTTAGCAAAGACGACAGAAGCAGCAGCAGCAGAGGATGAGCATGCAGACCAGCGAAAGTTCCTCAGTAAGATTCAGAGCATCGTGACCAAGAGGCGCCGAACCACGTGGCTCCCGGACGCAGTGGAAGCGATGCGAGAGTTTGTAAAGAGTCATCCTGTCGAAGACCCTGTCGATCCTGAGGATCTCACCAAACACGACAAGAAAGCTCGGAAAGAGTGGAAAAAGTTCGTCGTCAGAGCACTGGAAGAGCTGCGGTCTGCGCTCCTGGAGCACGCAGCTGACAATCTCGAACAACTGCCTCGGTTCCTGAAAGCGCTCAAGAAGTTGGCCAAGCGCAACGCGAATCTGACAAGTTACTACGAGTACGTTCAGCAGTGTGTGCACTGTATGACAAGCTGCTGCTTTGCAATTGACTGACTTGTAATTTGATCCAACTCGTAGGGAATCCGAGCAGCTCCTGACCGCGAAAGAGCAGGAAATCGCTGACGAGAAAGCCCAGAAGAAGTCCGAGAAGGATGCCAAGAAGAAGAAGCGAAAAATGTCGGACGTGAGCACTACGTCCAGCGTCATGAGTGTTCGTAAGAAACGACCGGCTTCCGCGCCAGCGACTGAGAACAAATCCAAGAAGAAGCTGACGATCGCGGAGATTCGCGCGTTGCTGGTACGGTGCGCGAAAGAAGTCAAGCTGCTGCGCGACAAGTTTACAAACGACCTCTTCGACCAGAACCTTAACTACTTGGAAGACATCATGTTCTCGCTCTCGTGCGAGTTCACGTACGACGACGTGTCGTCGCTGGTGACGAGTCTGTTTGCCGTCGTGGAGCACGTGGAGAAGGTCAAGCAGCCCGTGAAGCGCAAGAACCGTCTCATGCGGCTCGAGGCGACGCTGCAGGTCCTGGCAGACTCGACGATGATCCCGCTGAGCAACCACCGCCGAGCCATGGCGCACGAGTACCTCACAAACTGCCAAAGTCGCTCAAGCAGATCCAGAGCAACCCTGGCGGCGAGGATGTCAGCAGCTCATCTGTAACAAAAGAGACCGAAAAGGCGAGAAAAGCCTCTCACTCAATCGCGGAAGATTCGATGTCGAGAGAGACGAAGCGAGTCAAGCACGAGAGCGAGGTAGCTGCTTCCAAGCACCATTCGTCTCGTCCAACGCCAGCGCAACTGCAGGCGAAGAAGCCGTAGCAGCACACACAGACACTCGCTATCAAGAGCGCACGTGCGCTTTGACAGCTAAGCACTTGGTAATAGTAGCGTGTATGAGAGACAACGTAGAAACAAGTACCTGTAGCTAGATTTGATATAACCAGCCCAAATAGAGAAAAGGAGATACTTGTTCAAACGACTTGACCCCTTTCCTTTCCCCATCGAGCACAGACACGAGACCGCCCTCTACCTACGTCAAATACAAGCTGCTGGCAAAGACGACGTCGCGCTTGATGGACTCGGACGCGACCTCCATCTTCCGGAACAGCCGCGGGTCGCCGATCACGCGCGCGGCGTTGCGCACTTCCCGACAGACCTCGTCCAGCCGCGTGATGCAGCGCACGATCGAGCCTTCCTGGATGTCTGTGAGCAGACAGAGCTCCTTGAACGGCATGCCGCGCGACCACTCGTACACGACCTCCATGAGCCCAAAGTTCAGCGCGCCCTTGCAGTACACGGCCGGGTCGATGTCCAGGTGCTGCTCCAGCTGGATGAGCCCGAGCGACTCGGCGATGCGCTTGACAACCTCGCGCGCTTCCTCCAGCCGCGGCGTGAGCGTCGGCTCGGACTGCGTCTTCTCCTGGAAGATCAGCGCCGAGAGCACGGCCACGATCTCCTCCGGCTCGAGGTTCGCCAGCACGTTCTCGAAGATCATCTCCGTGAGCACGATCTCCTCGCACGTGTTGATCTCGCAGGCCACGCGGCCCTTGACCTGCACGACGCCGTCCTCCGAGATGTACCCGAGGCGCTTGAGCACCTTGAGGCGCTGCTGAAAGTCCGGGAAGAGCGAGAGTGAGTCGTTCGAGAGCTCGCGGATCAGGCGTGCCACGTAGTCCTTGAGCTTCGACATCTTGTCCACTTTGCCCATCACGCGCGAGAGCGAGCCTCCGGTGGCGTTGGGGCCGATGGTGCACGGGTGGGTCACGACCATGTGGTGCAGCTGCTCCCAGTCGCTGTACATGGTCACGACGTCCAGACTCTTGAGCTTGAGCTCGTTCACCACGTCCACGTACGACAGCAGCGGCTTTTGTGTGTTCCCCTTCTTCTCTAGCTCAATGAGGAACTCCACGCTGCTCGCAAGCTCTTTCTTGGACGACGACGCGACCAGCGTCTTGAAGTTCACGCTCGTGGCTTCAATGTTGGTCACCATCTCAATGCACGTCTCGGGGATGTCCAACACCGCGTACTTCTTGCCCAGCAGCGTCTCCACAGTGTTGGACTCCAGTTCTTTCGACTCTTTCCCTTTCGATCCGCTTTGAGCGCCGCCCAACATGCGATCGTCCGCGCTGTCGTCTCTCTTGCTGCGTAGTGGACGGCCACCGAAACTAGACGACGACGAAGATGACCTACTGTTCAGCCCAAAGCGAAGCGCATCCTTCTTCTCAGGCTGCGACACGGTCTTTGCGGGAGGCACGTAGTCTTCGGCACAGAGGAAGATCACCGTGATGGACTTGAAAAGCCCCGAGTTGGCAAATGATGACGGCGCATCAAAATTAAATGACGAGCCAGGTCGGAGCAGCAGGTCCTCGGACGATGCGGACGCCAATGGATTCGAGTTCGTGCGGACGACGAGCGCGAGCGTGTCGGCGGGCAATCCCTTCGCGTTGATCACGAGCACACGACCAGGGGCGATCGCGTTCTTGGCCGCGTTCGCGTTTTTCGTGAGCATCCACTTGGTCAGCTTCTTCTCCACCTCGTGCTTCTGCTTCTTGAACTGGTACAACTCCTGGATCTGCGCCAACTCACCACTGGACTCGAGGTGCGGGTACTCCTCACGAAGTGCCGCATCGAGTTTCTTGAGCAGCTTGCGTCCGCGCAGAATCAGCTGTGGGATGTTCTTGGACGCGAGCGCCTTCTGCGTCTGGAACTCCGAGAACGAACGCTTCATCATGTCCTCCACAGTCAGCACTTCGACGCGCAGCAGGTTCAGGATCATGTTGTACGTCAGGCGGAACTGACTCGAGAGCGACGTCGCCTTCCCAGCCAGCATGGTCTGCAGCGACGTCGGCTCGGGAACATCGTTCCAGCACGAGATGATCACGGTTCCGACCAAATCAAGGCCACGACGACCAGCGCGTCCAGCCATCTGCGTGTACTCGCCCGGCAGCAGATCGCGAAAGCTCTTTCCGTCGTGCTTGCGGATTCCGTTGAAAACTACAGTGCGCGCTGGCATGTTCACGCCCATGGCGAACGTCTCCGTGGAGAAGAGAACCTTGACGAGTCCTCGTCCAAACAGGATTTCGACCATCTCCTTGATAATAGGGAGCAACCCACCGTGGTGAACGCCGATGCCGCGCTTCAGCATCTCTTTCATCGTCAGTACCTGCGGCAGCTCCCGATCCGTCCCCTGGAGCCGCTGGATGCTCGATTCCAAGAACAGGTGGATCTCCGAGCGCTCCGAGGGCGTGCTGAGGTCTAGTTTCGACAGTTTGTTGGCCGATTCTTCACACAGCTTCTTGCTGAACGCAAACACGACAACCGGCAGCAACGCTTTGTCCTTGAGCGAGGTGACGAGCTTAGTCCACTCACTCTGGTCGCCTCCAGAGGTGCGCCCCATGTTGCGCGATCCCCCACTGCTGCTTCCACCGCCGGTCGAGCTCCCGCCACCACGACCTACTCCTGCTTTTGGCTTGTCTGAAGGCGGGAAGAGCTTTGCCTTCGCAGCGCTGTATGCCCCAGGGAGGTACCCATGCGATGCGTCGTACAGCTTGAACAGCTCCTTGCCAGCGTACAGAAAGTGCTGCAGCGGAACCGGACGCTTCGTGGTCGAGATCACGTGGATTTTCTTCTTCTTCGTGCGGCCGATCCAGTCCGAGAATTCCAAGTGGTTAGGCGTCGTCGCCGACAGAAACACCATACCAATATGCTCGGGGAGCATGATGATCACTTCTTCCCACACGACACCTCGCTCGCTGTCGTTGATGTAGTGGATCTCGTCAAAGATGACCCACTCAATGTCGCGAATCACGTCGGCGCCTCGGTAGAGCATCGAGCGCAGGATCTCTGTGGTCATCACCAGGCAGCTCGCTTCCGGGTTGATGCTCACGTCGCCCGTGATCAAACCGACATTCTCAGGACCGAATTTTGTGCGGAAATCGCGGTATTTCTGGTTCGACAGTGCCTTGATCGGCGACGTGTAGATCGTGCGCGTCATGTGCTTCTGGGACATCGCAATCGCGTACTCGGCGACCACAGTCTTACCCGCAGACGTATGCGCAGCGACAAACACGCACTCGTGGCGCTCCAGGTGGATCACACACTCCTTCTGGAACGTGTCGAGCTCGAAATCGTACTTGATCGCCATGTCGGGGACTTTATCGTGGAAGTTACGCACATCCACACTCGCGATACTCGCCCATTCCGAGGTAGGAAAGGTTGAAGACGTGTGTCGAGCAAGCATGGAAGAACTCGTGCCTGACGCTAAAATCGCCTCCAGCTCCGCTTCAGGCTCGCCAATGGCTCCATCTTCTTCAGAGCCCGGAGCTCCGCCCGCAACTTCAGGTGCACCAACAGCAGCACCACCCTCACTCTCTTTCTCTTCTTCTTCGTCATCACCCTTTTGCTCAGTTGATTCGTCGTCTTCAACGTAGAAGCCAAGATCGTCGTCGTCTTCCAGGTCGCGGAGCAGCTCGTCGAGCGCCATGGTACCGCTTTGGTTGTCTGGTTGAGCCATCGCATCCGACGCCTTTTCATCCGCGACAATGCGCCGGATCGCCTCGACATGCTCTCGGTCCGCTGCTACCTGGAAATACGGCTTGAGCAGACCGTCAGGGTTCACGCCTACGACCTCCAGGTTGTTCTCGTTCTTCGCTTCTTCTTCTCCCTGAAGGGAAGACTCAAGTGGCGTTCTCTCCAGTTCACGGACGTCGTCCACCGTCAAGCAACCGTCCAAACCAGGCGCGCTAAACACAAGACGCTCTAGCATGTCCTACACAATCACAGTACAAAGACATATCACGTGAGCAACAACCACAGCATATCAACAGAGCAATCAGTAGCAAACCAACGTACATAGTCGTCCAGGTCGAGACTGCCGCCCAGCACCAGCGCGTTGCGTGCCTGTTCCTCTGGAGAGCTAAATGCAGCGCCATCAGCTAGTAGCCCCTGAGCACCACTGGTAATAGAAGACCCATCGCTCTCCAGATCCACGAGCGAGTCGCCACCGGGCGAGAACGGCTTGTTGGTCATCTTGCCGCGCGCGTACTCGTCCTGCTTGGTGAGCGCGCTGGAGAAGCCCGCGTCCACGCCTGAGCGGCTTGTGTCGATCGGCCGGAATTCGTACGAGAGGTTCAGCGGGTCGAGCACCATCCCGCTGCGCTTGGGCACGAGCTCCATGCGCGCATTCGACATGGGCATCTGCGCCAAGAAGCGGCTCGCAGGCGGTTCGGGGAACACGTAGCTACCAGTCGGGTACGGGCTCAGGTTCTCAAGCGCGAACAGCGGACGCGTTTGCTTCTCTAGCTCGCGCCTTGCGACGTCCGGGTTCGCGTACGGCGACGTCAGCGCCGGGGTCGAGAAGACTGTTGTTGACTTCGTGGTGGTGGAGGATCCGTTCTGCGGCACGATCTCGACGCTGTCGGGCGCGAGCGGCGACACCGACACCACCGCAAACTGGCGGAAGGCACCGGGCGTGCTGCCATCGCTGCCACTGCTGCTCTGCTCCGCCTCCAGACGCTTGAGGTCGCTCAGCAGCCGGTCGATCTCCATGCTCAAACTCGTCTCCTTCGTTTCCCTCTTGAATGTAAAATGCTACACAAAAAGGAAAATGTATCCTGGCACCTGCAATCACAAACGCATTCTTAAAATTAATCGTAGCGACAAATCTTTATAATACATAGATAATTCATAAAAAGGTAATATTTATATTACTTATGGTACAGTGCTGCGCAAAAGTCCGTCCGCACCCATATTTAAAAAAAATGTATCGCTGGCAATCATTTTCAGACGCCACCAGCTATACATATTGTGTATAATAACATACAAAAAAGATCTGTAAACTTGAATTAAACTGAAA